>JAQFZQ010000623.1:0-29162 GCA_034696005.1 Glomeris marginata | reverse complement strand
AATAGTTGGGTGGAAATAGTATAGGAGTGGGGCCCTCTTTGTGCTATGGCTGCTCCTCCTAACTATTCAATTCTTAACAGATAGAATTTATGATGATTGCATACCTCCCACACCGATTTCCATCCAAATATTTTGTGCAGGGTTAATTTAGGAAGCAGTGTGATTCGACATATTACAGTACTCATCGATCCCTGTCCATTTACAAAATAATGCAATTTAAGAGCGAAATATATGAACAATATAGTACCGATTCCAAATATGAATTGGTCGATCACATCCATGTTTATGTTTGTTTGCCTCGAAATTAGCACACCAGGGCCGCTGATCTGTGTGTTACTTTTATGTTCTTGGTAATATTTTTAAATTGAAAACCTGAATAACATCATTTGCCGATTGTGGCACAGTCTTGTGAGCAAATTACTTCAAACAGATTAGAAGTCGGTATGCAATAAAATTAACCAATTTTCAAATGCTATTGCTTTCTCACCTATAATATTATTTTATCGACGTAAAATTTATGACATGCCACGTGGCAAGCACAACATTAATTACGGAATTATAAATATTGGAGGTGCTTATGCCGAAGGATATATATTTTAAATTACAGAATGGCAATTATAATTAACTAGTTTCAGCAAATGAATTATGCAAGGAACTGAAATATGGATTATTTGATAATTGTCTATACCACAAATGAAGGACATTGTTTTCGAATTTGTAGATACGACAGCAGGTGTTACTTGGGGCTATTTGCAGAATATATCCTCCAAATATCTGATTAATTACCTGATTAATATACCTGGTTATTGCATACTAACAATTTTCTCCTTATTAACTTGCCACCATTACCTGTGTTCTTTTAAATAAGACCAATATGCAAAAAACAATGTTACAATAATATACTAATATCCATAGAGAAAATCATAGATTTTATATGTACATAAAAGAAGTCTGATTTAATTACTTTATCTAGTAAAACGGGTTCATTGGCAGCATAACTGAAGTTAATATCAAAATTCTTAATTGAACCTCTGCAGAAGGGGCACGTAAAGAATTCAGTTGCCGTTTGGCCAAATTCATTAACTCAGCAGCACTAATGACCATAGAATTACCATGGGGCACAAACACCTATAGAGGTATATGGTGGAAAGTACAATAATTCCCACACTTAGGGCAACACGCTGAACTTTCTGAAATGAATTGAAACACATTTCCAGATATATACACGTGAAACATTATATCCTTGCATGCACAAATTACATTTATAGTCAATGGCGAAAATGCAACATGAGTATCAACAAGGCAGTCCAATTTGCTACTCGCATTGCAAAGTCGATTATTAAGCTGACGCCCTGAATGTTGAAAAGCAATAACAATCAGGCTAGGTTTGAAAGAAGAGAAAAATGCTTCGGAGCGTGCTATACGTGACTATATGTATGGGCGACACCCACAAAATATATTTGTTGCGCCAACAAATGTTAAGCCTTGACACGGCGAGGAATCCATGGGAACCAATAAACTTCAATTTGACAACTACAGGATAGCAAGTAAGGCTCGAAAAAATATCGATTCATATAATAAGGCAAATTAGTGTCTCTACTCAATACGCAATGAGAAAAGGAATCTATATATTGCGACCTACCGGAACTTTAATGTATTAAATTTAATCAGAATTTATGTGAATAATTTACTATTTTAAATGCTAAAATGTGTGGAAGTTTGACTAAAATTGTCAAACTTGCTGAATACATAATTGAATGGGGTTCATTTACTGAAGGTTTCCCATTATCCGTTTGCATATAATTGCGTATGCAGGTGAAATGACAAGGACTATGCTATCTCCTTGTCAGATCACGTGTCATGCAAGCTGTCTAACACTCATGAATAAATATTCAACAAAGTCATGACATAAATTCGACCAAACTTCCATCATAAATGTTTGCAAGATAACGTTTGAATGATCGTGTATGACAAGATTCAACAACTGCATGTTCTCTAATGAGCAGGGTTCTGTCGCAATCAGAAAATTAATTTGATGTGAAATTTCATAAAGCAGACAAATTCCAAGAATAACAACAGTATATACCTTTGAATATGTCAAATTAACCAATTTATGTGACCTTCATTTCAAAATAAACTTTTTGTATGCGAGAGACCGGAGCTATCTACATCACGGGGTAAAGTGCATCAAGCGATCTGGCGGTCGTTAATTCTAAAAAATTACGAATTTGTAGCAGGATAAAGCCATCACATATTAGACCGTTCAAATGAAACGTAGAAACATTTTTTTTATTTGGAGGAATTAAAACATACATAAGTATTTAATTAAAGCAATAGCATAAGGTAGTTCCATGTACAAGGGTTCGTTAGCAAAATTCACAGTTGGCATTCAGGAATTGCTCATACTTGCTGAGATCGCAAGTTCTAACTGGTTGCTCCGCATATTAATTATTTTTGGAGTCAAAGTCACGTAATACAGAGGTGGGGGGGGGGGGGGGGTTACTTATCACCTCTTGTCATAATAGGGGAGGAGAGGGGGGTCCTAATTCGAAAATTTAGCATCACGTGATTTATGCATGACGCCCTACTCACAAAATATTCTGAAGCAAAAAGTGATGTGAATAGCCCCGGTCACCCCTATGCAAGGTGTGGAATGGGGTGTCATGCACAAAGTGTAAAATAAAGATTATCAGGATGGACGACGAGTTTGCATAAACAAAAACTGCCATCTTCTGATGAATACACCAATACTATAGAGTTATTTCATTTCTACTTATATTACATGGGCAGATCGATACTGGAACGAAATGTATGATGGGATGTATGTATGTATGTATGTATAACTTCGATCCAACATCATTCATTTACGATAGGAGCAGAGCGGGAAATGGGTGTGTGCGTGCTAGACGGACACTCTTGTGCACAAAATTGCACCCAATCAACCGTAATTGGTCGCCCACGGGACCTCCCATCCCTCACTTGCTGCTTTTCCACATGCAGGTGTGAATTATTACAGGAACTTGACCGCTCAATTGCGTCCCATCTGACTGTTTTATTGGGAATCGATAAGTATAAAAAAACACTACTTCAGTGATAGCCTATACCCTATAGTGTATAGTGGTTATGTGTTATCATAAACTTTATCGGCAGATCAGATCATGTAAGTTATAGCACCACATTGAGCTTGGATCACACACATCACAATTTAATCCATGCCAAGCATGCTAACATGTTGTTCCTAAGCTATAATAAGAACATGTAAAACTTACTAATTCAACAATGAACATAATCTATTCAGACCTGCCAGTGACAACATCATGCACAATATATAGGACAACATGGATTTTATCACATAATGTGATGAAACTTTCGCCAACTGCATGGTAACAACATTTTTGATTTTCTCTCAATTCAAAGATAATGAAACAGAACATGTTTGGATTGTAAAATTGTCAACAGAATTTTAAGTTGGGTATAGAGGAAATTTTCGCGTAGCTTTGCTATACCTATGTATAGGTACATCACCTAGACATATTCATGTGTGCAGCTCAAAACGTCAGTAATGATCGATAAGGGACCATCGGTTGATCCCATGGCTATCCGTCAGACCACGATGGATTCACTTGGTCATTTAATATACTGGACCCGTTTCCACCTACTATGTTTATGCAGAGAAGCCATGAATTATTTAAGTGCATAGTCACCATATGATAGTGACAATGTATATGGAACATCGCTGGAAATAGCACGACACAATTGGAGCTAAATGCAAAAACAGCATGCAAACAATAGATTACTGATATTAATGAGAAACAAAGTAGCTTTTCTGTCCTCACACTAAAGTCATAAATCGACCAATAAATAAGTTACTACTTTCTCTTGCAGGTTGCAAAAGTATGACTCATGGTTTAGCGAGTGAAATGTGCAATTATTCAGAAACGTGGGAAGCGAGAAAGCTGTCTTAGGTGGATTGTGGCATATTAATATTTAGCTCAATGACATGTTTTCAACGTTGGCATTGAAAGCTAAAGCCTGGAAAGCGCATTTGTAACGCAGGCAGATAATGCCATGTATATACGGAGTTTGTGCATGTAGGCCCCCACCTAAAGACTAATATTTGATATTTTGAAACTAAAACAATAAAGAATATGTAGTTTTGCCAAAAATAAGAAATAAACATGTTCGTTACAGCGTCACTCAAAAATTGATGTCTGCAACTTTTGACATTTACAGGGAAGTTGCTCTGACAAAACAACCGCAGTCCTCATGACACAATTTGTGGTTTATTCTCACGTCACAATTACTTCAACCCTGAAGCGATGAAGTGTAAGTTTAGCAAAAAAATACGCATATCTACCTAGCTCCAAGCAGTATACAGCCCACACAAAAATTTCGAATGCAAAATGTTTTAGTGCTCAAGTACTACATTTATCTCAGTTGAAACTTGCATATTTTAATTATAAAAATATCTTGCACGTTAGTAAATAATATATCTTATTATACACAGTTGGAGGAATTTTTCGATTGCAAATACCTGATTAGGAACATAGAAAGAGATTTAATTCCATACTGCTATATATACAGTCGCTTTTGTAGGTCGCATCATTGATGCGATGATTTCATTATTAATGAGATGTGCTTATTTTCCTCGAATAAGATTTTTTTAAATTGCTGCCAAAAATCAAAGTTAATCCCCAAAGCAAAAATTGCTCGCAATTTCTCAAAGCGAATTACGGAAATCGATTGCGACATCTTCAATAATGCACTTCTATAGATTTTTTATAATTAGTTCATTATAGTACTTTGCCTTAAGTTGCACACAAAGATCAAATGAAATTTTGAACAGGAATGTGGTTGTTTTTTAGAACAGTAAAAGATTTCATAACTTAATATATTTTAAGAACGATTTATTAATATGCGGAATTAAAACAACGTTAAAAAATGTTAAATGATAAAATGGTTGATGTGATTTTTGGCGTTATACTCATTTAAGGAAATGAAATTAGGAAAACTGGTAGTTATATGTAATGCAGAGAAGCTAAATGAAAAGCTACCCTGAAAACAGTGGTAGGGTATAGCAAAGAAGCCGAACAGTTTATATCCCAGACCGAAACCATAAACTGCATTTTCCCGAAATAAAATTTTCTCCACAGCTGGTTGAAAAAATATTGTGCACTAAAAAGTTCTCCCTAAACAATAAAAAAATTTAATACAGCGATCTTCTGTATGTGCAGACCCTTCCTCATTATTGCTCGCAAATTTCTTTTATAATCATTGCCGCGAAATCTCAATGCCATGTCTGTCACCTTTTTTTTTACAAAGCTCCCTGCTGGCAGGAAAGAACTAATCAGTCCATTCAAAGTGCTCTTTCTTCTCGCTGCGCTTTCTACTTTCTGTAATGTTTCTCTAATTGCCCCATAATGGCACTCACAGAACAACCTAGCCCGAAAAAATACATTTCCACGTTGGTCCGTTAGTTTCATTCGTGTTATTAAAACCAGAATCCTGCGGTGAAGTTGTCTATTCCTTCGTGATCAGCATATACAAGTGAAGTACACAATCTGCACGCAACATGCGCTGTCCGTGCAAAAACCATCTCCCCGGGTTTCTTGTTGGACCCCAATGCTTGCAGACAAAGCCAAAAAGAGAAACGGAATTGTGAGCAGACGACTGGCAGTTCGGGAAGAGGAAACAGAAGACAATAGCTAATAAAAAGCCAGAAATAAGGGAAAGAACGGCAACTAAAATAGAATAACTATGTAACAATAGCAATACGAATAGGGGATATATTCGATCGAAGAGAATCAGGAAAACAGACAAGAAGAAAATCAAGCCACAAAAGACCTTTCACCATGGCAGAATAAGAATGAGAAACATCCACGGAAACTGAATTAAAAGAAGAATATGGGAATACCGAATAGTAAGTATAGAATAAAACTAGAGAATGGAACTTTTAAGAAAAAATTATATACCAAAAATCTAACAGAAAGCACATTATGAAACTGTAGTTTTAAGACATAGTTTCCCAAGGGCAAAGATGAAAGGAAACTAAGAAAAAAAGATAAGCTGTTATAGACCATATGCTGTCTATAATTCTGTGATTTATACTTTGAGTATACCTGACTTTCCATGAATAAGTCAACACAGTTCTTCTCAATCATGCAAAACTGCCACACATTGAGGCCATTTCCATGAACAGACTTTCCTGTAGGAATGTGATGTAGCCATTAGCAACAGTAGTTGTGATATCACACATTGTTGATTTTTATTTTGGAAAAACTAATCATAATATTAAACTTGTCATAAAATAAAATGAGACTGTACTATATCATTTTACAACCAATCAGAATGAGATATCATTTTTTTTTAAATTATAGAAGTTGATACTACACTGGGCAGGCTGACACATGGACAAGGAGAAAAATCAATTACCAGGTTCTGTCCTAGTTTAGCCTTCGTATGTAGCAAGATTCGCTTGTCTTTTTCCCTTACAGTCCCTCCACATACACAGTTTTCCTTTCTTGGTCTTTTTTCATAGCAACCTATTGACGCCGCAACTGAAAGAATTGTCATTTCGGCTTTCGCATTGACATCCAGCTTTCTTATTATCAGACGCGATTCTCTTTCGACATGTTTTCATTTTTTTCTCTACTGGAATAGAGTGCTAGCTACTATATCACAGTAGCACAATGCCTATATACTGCAATAATTATTGTCTCCTGAGGCGCATTTTTTTTCAGACAAAACATCTGCAGAAGGCTATGTCGTCTGTCATGTCATTCCTTTTAAAGTAATTCACCAATATGAATAAATCCTAACCTTATTTTCACTCATATTGAAATTATTATTATACATCATCATTGTGAAAGAGTATTCATTCCCATGTCTTTCAATTTAAGTATACCACTCACGTCAGACTTCGTATTAAGTAAAATTGCACTATTCATTATCATGAATACATAATTACCTAATAATGAAGCTCCAGAAATTCCCATCACACGTTTATATACTTGGTTAACTCGTAATTGTAATGAACATATATAGGGTCCTATACCAACAGATAAGCAACACATTATATTAATTTCACGCTGTTGATTCATGTTGATTTTGATCAATATGATATTCACAAATTGGTATCTAAAATGTTATCCGCAACTGTTGATCCCCCAGGATATAAAATTTCCATGTTGAATTCACAGATCTGCACCTTGTTTATAGCTAGTTGTATGTTGGGCACAATGACATAGTTTCCATGCAGCTGTTGCATAAATACGATGGCATATAGTCTGCCTTATTCTAACATCTTATTATAATAATAATATACTGTTGCGATTTAAGATGCCAACTTCACCTACAAAGTGGTGGCAAATATTTACTGCACCTAAGCATCTTAGGAAGGATATTTAGAACATTTTACGAACTGTTACAAGAAAACCAAAGGTGCATACTTAATGCCTTTGTTTTTGAGGTTGCATGAGAGAGTATATGGTGAATATCACGTTGGCGAATCGATACTTATCTCCGTACTTCGTATAGTCATCGTTCCAATTACAGCAGTCAAGCTTGCTTTTAATTACCCAATCACACAGATCGACGGCTGCAAGTTGGCACGCAAGCCAGTGATTACCCAGTTTACTCTCAGCTCTAACTATGCCACAATTAAACTTGCTTTCAATTCACATTGGGGGAAAAAAACAAGTCTTGGGGAAAAGCGTATATGGCGTGTCAAGAATTTGCAAGATTTCCAAACACTGAAATTAGTTTCATTTTGAGACATCATTGCATGTTCTGTGTTGCTCTGTGTTGTCTGATATTTCAAAGGTAAAACAAAGGTTTCAAATATATTATGCCTCTAAATAAATTTAGCATCAGTGTTTATAGCAACCACTCAAAGAGGAAAGTAATTTGTTCAAGTCTTACTTTTACACATTTATTTGTTTTCAAAGGAATCGTGTTAGTATTTGAAGCGGAGGGGCTATTTTGAATCGTCGATATTGGTTACTCTGGAGATCCATCGAAGATCCGAGCTGAATTTCAATTTTACCTACTTGGGAGAGTACCCTGCAGAAGAGGCAGAAAGAATGGCAGCCCAAATAGCATACGAGCACACACAGGGACTGCTTGAATTGCTGAAACAGGAATAGTTTGAAAAGTGGGGCAAAGTGATGGTGCACCGCGATGAAGGGTAATCGTAGGGAGCGACCAGGACATCGTAAATTACGGTATTTGCCTTGTCGCAGAGGATTTGGCCAGCAGCTTTGTCCAGGAAAACGGAGAAAGTTACACCAATTAAAGTCTGCAACTCCAGATCAACCGAAATCAGCAAAACGTTTTACTTTTCTTAATGCAAAATATGTAATTAAGGAGGAACCATCTGCAAATTATTACATGTACCTGACATTTAATGGGTGGGTGCTCCGATTTTTGACAAATTACGACTCTAGGAGATGATGGGGTTAGGAAAGAGCAATGTGATGCCTGAATTGCACAAATTTTCATAACCATTTCATGAAAAAATGTGTAGCTTGATATTTTAACAGCAGACAATAATGTATCATATGTAATATTGCCAAAAACAAATTGCAGAATTGCACATATGGAAATGACCTCAATTTGTAACACTGCATCCCATGAGATTTTCTGCTAATAACTACCTTAATTAGACATCGGCTACACTATAATTGCCTTTACTATCGGCTCTCCAGTTAGATAATGGTTACATACAACTCGAATTGATTGCATTTTCTAACTCTGTCCAGAAACTAATGTGTATTTAGCAATTAATTTAGACGGATGAATGAACGTATTTTGGGAGAAAGATAAGTTTTCATTAAATGGTGCTCTAAATTTATCAAAGATTGTAACATTGCAGGATGTTTCTAAACTCGGTACCAATATTTGAGGGGGTCACAGTGAGTGCATGGAAGTCTTTGTCACGATCCTCAGTGACAACTCCTAAGGGGGGCTACAGGACGTCAGAATTTGTCCTAAAAACGCCCATATGTAAGCAGCCATGCAAACAGCTGTACCCAGCTGGAAAAGACGATTTATCGGTCGGTGGAAGCTTCAATTTCGTAGGAAATGAATTGAAATAAGCACAAAATTATCTTACACATAGCCAGTAATTTGTTTTGCTAAAGCAACTGCTCAAAATTTCTTCTAAACCAATTTGAATACACAGTCGACAGTGCATGATGGTGAAGAGACTCGCATCTACACATATAAAATTGACTTTTCCAGACAGTCATGCACGCTAGCCCACCGCTATCCACAAGTTTCTGGAGAAGCTTCTTAGAGAAATTTTCTGTGGACGTTACTCTAAAGTGTTGTCTGTCATCATTTGGCCGTTTCATTAAATCGACCGGAAGCATCCTTGAATTTTGGCACCGAGTTTAGAAACACCTTGTATATATCTATTCCAACGATAAAGTGGGAAAAATGCAGAAGATATCCTTCCTTCTAATAAGAAATGGAAGCAAATTATTCTCACATATATGGTACCGAGGTCAATTATTTCTCAATTTGGAATGGATTCAAAAGTCAGGTACATGTTGACCCTCCTCCCATCAAGTTGACAAGGTACACACATATAATAAGAGGGCCACTAATAGCTTTCAGGGCGGAGCAAATCACTACAGTAGCACACACTTTCCATCTTCACTATGTGGTTAAAAGTCGGCATCTGCGCGGTCAACCACATATGCGTGCGAACAGCTGAACGTGGTGCCCTTTAATAATTTCCCTCTTTCCGATATAGAAAATTAGACTGTATCTGGCAAGATATATAAATTCCACCCAGACTTCACTTCAAACGTCCATCATAATGATGAATATACGTGCCACATGCACCAACTATTCTTTTCGGCATGGTCACAAAACAAAACCAACCTTTTGACGCCGTTACTCCGAAATGTCACACAGAAAATCCAGACCGATCCATCACATTTATCGCTGCATAGTTAAACCTGGACGTAGTGATTTGTCTCCCAAGCTTTACGGATACGTCCAGGTCAACGTTTTCAATTGAATATTATTCATTCCAGCAGCGTGGATTTTTAAGTACATCATACAAAGCCAAACATTCCTTTGGGAGAAGACTTGTAGCAGAGCAGCTACATTAACACGGATCAATATAAACATGGAATAACTTGCCGATAAATATTTCGTTTGCATTAAAGTTGAAATAAATCTGCGAGAATTTGCAAATTAGCTTAAGCCGTGTAAATATTTATTAACATTTTCCGCAAAATTGAGAACAGCATGGTACTAAAAAATAATATTAAGGGTGTTTTGGCAACTAAACTGTTGCTATAAAATTACGTTTGTAAACAGGGGAGAATATGCTTATAATGCTTCCACTTATGCATTCGTTCTGACTTTGAATGGCTGCTATAATTTCATAATGTATCTATATGGAACTTGTAATTAAATGGATATACATGAAATGCAAGAGACGCAGCTCTTGCATCCTGAAAAACCACAAACAAAATCCGTGTACTATTCTTCAGGTCTAAAGGCTGATTTGGTCTTGTAGGATTTACAGCTTATCCAAATGCACCCCCCCCCAACTAGGTGATATAGCAAATGGTTATTATTATTATTATTATTGTTATTAATTTTAGTCATATACGTATGATAGACAAAGTACATTTACAGTCATCATTATTCCCACAGACCATCATCAGGCTAGTAGCCAAATTTATTGCTAACTGAATAATTGTAATATTCTAGTAGGCCTACTACCAATCTGATCTAAAACTTCACTAGACACCATATCTTATGAATTTGTATTCATCAATGAATCGCATCAATGTGTAATTAGCATTGCACAGCAACATTACTAATGTAGTAAATTAAATGCCATGTTCGCGTGTGAAATGTTTATTCTTCATGCAAAAGTCATTTACTTGTACTTTTTTACTCTTTTGAGGAAAAAACAACATGCCTAAGGAATGACAAAAAACACATTTTACCAGAAATCGATTGCCTGCCTATCACTGCCCACAAAAAAACTCACTCAGCCCTTTCATATTGCCAACTGTGAATGCAATTCAGATCTCCTGCTCCAATCTCGAAATGAGGGAACTTTTCATATATGACGCGGATTGTCACTTTTCGCAAAGTATATTTTTTTAATCTGCTTCCTCCTGAAAAAATTTGAACTTAGTAGCTGTGTTACAAAGGGATTTTGGTTTAAAGGTTTGAAGCAAATGAAGCCTCAAACCTCGAAGGTCTTTAGTCTTGCTAAGAAAATATCGCATAAACATCTGGTTAATTAGTGATGAGCAGCCTTAAGATGTCACCACGGCTCACGTACACTCAGGAAGAGGTGCCATAAGGGATGCAAAGACACACAAGACACTAGCAATTTGGAAGTTTTTGTTCAATATATAAATTAAGCAACAATTAAAAATGTAATTATATGAAGATTTTTGATAACATTACTTCCTAAATCCTAAATCCTAAGCAGCAAGATGGAATTAATAGAAGATAGGCTGTATACATGAGCATAATTTGCATTCATAATAGGATTTTATGCAATAAATTATACTTTACAAAATGGATGGATGCACCCAGCAAGCACACATTTAATTAGTATATACTCTTACATATACTCTACAACTTTGTAAGATTTTCATACTCAAGGAATGAATCACAATCAATCCAATATCTTATAAGTTCATTTTACAGGAAGGAGCAAGAAGTTGAACATTACATAAAAAGTTACAAAATGGTGTACAAGCAATGTAAACGCTGCCTAAGTAAATAGGAAGAAATATGCAAGGAATACGGCAATCATATCGCACGTGATCTTGAACATAATCTTCGAGATTAATGCAGTTGCATCTACATCTGCATGTATGCTGAATCCACTTTGATTTACATTTTTAGAAGCAAATTTGTATCAAATTTCTAAAACCTACAGAAATCAAATAAGCTATGTGTTTCTAGAAGCTGGCAGTGACTCGGATTTCATCATTCTGATTCCTGCATTAAATTGAAATTATTTCCCGGAAAATAATCATGAAAATTATTATTGAAGCACGCAGAGAACTCCCACAGTTTGCTGTAGACTTTTGGCAAATATCCAATTAATTCTATTTGTTCTCGTCTGATTGCTTGCGAGATCACCGAGAGAATAAAAAGTTAAATTATATGGCAAGACTATAGTAATTCTTGCTAGTTTTATTAAATTGCTTCTGGGATGAAAAGTGTGTAACGCTTACAAATTATTTATTTCGTCTCTTTTAAACTTGCATTTCTTCAAAGTGATTCATTTCCAAGCACTGCAATTCATTTCGATTGACAAATGACGTGGTGTACTCGCTGGAGCAAATCGCTCCATGGCATATGGTATCGCAAAGGAGAACAGAATCCCCATCACTTTCAACAGAGATACCATGAATGCAGATAAAAAGTACAAAACTAGAAGAACACGGTTGATGTTGCAAAAAGTTTTGCTTACTTTCAACAATCCATTTATATTTTCACAGGCGTTTCACATAGCTTTAAAGTGCCATATCCAACGCAACAGTTCGCATTCAATTTGAGAATTCGTTTTTTAGTCTCAATTAAAAAGTTAATTTTTTAGAGTGTTGCCCCAATACTGACCCTTTGCGATAAATAGGTATCTATTTGACCCCTACCCTAAACTTACATGAAGCTTCTTATGACAAACATTGTAAATGTTTTTTGCAAAGTCTAACTCAATATATCAACATTAGAACAGTCATTCACCCCCGTGTTAACAATATTATGTAACAAACAGCATTGTTTCTCTGTTAGGGCAATTACGTAAATATAAAGTAGCCTAAATTACAGTTCCATTATATACCATATGTAGGAAAAGTGCGCTACAAAAGTATAAGATTTATTACGGTGTCAGTTTCAGTGACTGTGTCATTGCAAGAATTCGTTACAAAGCTCATAATAACATACGCAGACTTGCCAGGATATAGAACAGGACAAATGCGCTTAGCCATCTCTTTCGATTTGGCAGCCACTCGTTGCCTAAAAGCTGTTATTATATGTGACAGTTGCGCGCTGGTCACTCCTCGTCTCTCTCCACAATCCGCTCATTCAAGCTATTATTGCAGTTGAGGCGCGTCTCAACAAAAAATCGAAACACAGGTATCCAATACATAAACGTGTACATGATGGTATCACCTTGGGGATAGTGTCAGCCAAGACGGGCAGATCACAAATTCGAGAGCCAAGGGAGCTAGTGCCCAACAGTCTGAATTTAATGCGCATAAAAAGATACTGTGTCACAGCACGTTTTCATCACACATTAGATTTTTGTGAAATCTTTACCGTGCTATCAATAAAAACCAATGGAAACTTGTATAAGTTGCAGGAATCATATTAGTGGAGGACTATCGGCCATTTAGGTATGGGTAATTATTCTTACTACTGCTGCAGCTGATTTGATATTTCTTAGAAAAATATTACACGCATCAATACTTAAAAAATATTAATTTCGGATTTGAATTAAGTTGAAGCCATGTGAAGTAAAACATTCTTGACTGAAATTTGAAAGACATTTAAAAAATAATATTATTTAAATCACATATATGAGTTGAGTTTAACACTTGCATTTTCACTTTATGGCTTATATTTTCACGATACACTGAAGCTTATGAAATGCATATTTTCATAATAATCAGCAAACATCTCATCGAAAAATAGTCCCTGGATGATAATATACACGTAAATCCAATAATATGATACAAGGCACCAGTGCATCACAAAATTAACTTTACCCAAACATGGCATTTCTATATTTCGGATCAATACACGCACACAATGTATAATAACAGCCGATAGTTCTCCCAGATGAAAATATAATCTCAGAAAAAAATCAAACTTCGATTTTTCAACCAAAAAAGGTACACATGATCCCACAGGCAATATATTTTTCTCCATTACACATGGTTGCATTCATGCATTTTCCAGTCGTTTCGCAACATGTCCTCTGCGTCGCATTTCTGCATACTGCATGTCTATATACAAATATGGAGCGACCACTCATACTAATCTTTGAAGCCTCTGGGGCCTGCAGGTTTTGCAATTTCCTTGCTCTTCATAAAATCCACTATACTTATGGCATCATAGCACATGGAGTTATACTTGACTTAGCAATGAACGATTCCAACGAAACTCGATAATCGAAGACAGGAAAACGAAGACAGAAGAAGCAAGAAGTATTTTCTTTAAAAAAAAAATGGTTTGACAGTTTGAAAACTTTGCTAAGCAATTATCAGAAGCAAGCAGACTATTATGTGCAATCGCCAGCTGATCTAGGGCCAATGATTCAACGAAGCGAAAATTGGTGCCAAGACAGACAAAAGGGAAGTACACTTCAGATCGAACCCCACTTTGTTGAATGCTCGGCTTATCCCCTCTCCAAGTTGCTGCTGCTCCATTATTAATTCAGCATTTCTATCGCACAGCATTCAGAAACTTCAACTTTCCCAGAGGCTTTCGAGCCGCTCCAATTGAAAAGCCCCCAACCAAGACCTGTGAAATGTTCCTTCCATCATTCCAATTCCAACATTCACCTCAATTTGTTTGCAAATTTCGTTTTCTCTCGCTCTCAATCACACACTTTCTCTATGGCTCTCACCCCTTTCTCTCATCTATGCACCTCTGCCAGCTAGCTAACAGAGGTATAGAGGTGTTCATTGAAATCATGCAAGAGGCGTATGAAATTTTAATGGCCGAGCAAGTAGAGCAATTCAGAGTCGCACCGAAAAGGCAAAGTCGTATAGCAGGTGATATAGTCACTATAGTATATACCTCATATCCATTCTTCACGATGAGACATAAAAACCCAACAGGCCAAAAGAGCTTTATACGCAGCCAGTTATATATTATGCAGCTAGCTGTATATAGCCAAGCGACAAGCTGAAAAAGCGATAGGAAAAAGTATTCGAGCAAGATGAGAAAAAGAGTAATGAGCTGCAGGATACAGCAGTACACCAGCTTCAAGCAGCTTTCTTTTTCACACGGTCCAAAGATTTACGAATGCTGACACTCTCTTCAAAACGTACCAAGACGATGATCTACATAAACTTGTATAGCAAGTCCTCGACGTTAACTTCAGTACGATCGTGTGAATTATTATGGGGGAATGGTAAATTGAAAAAAATGAGAATAGTTGCCAATTGGTGCTATGAGGCACAAGCAGCTAGCTGACTTTAGCGGCAGGCTTTACATCATGTTGATTGAAAGAAAGAGCTTATGTTTGCTGTAGAGATGGCGAAGGGAATGGTTCTTCGAAGGACAACGACGAGAAACAAATGTCATTGCTCACACTATACTACTACTATGCTGTACGAATATAAATATAACGTCTGACCATCCCCAGCTCAAGTTTCTCTTCTAGCTTGTTGGAGGCTGCTGCTGTGCCTCAACGAACTTTATTGCTCTTTCCGGGCGGTTTGTGAGCACTTAGGGGAATCTAAAGTCGCACTGAAATGTGTTGAAGTCACAAGAAAATGGCGCTACACTTGTACTGTCGGAACACAAAACCTTCCACGTGAACCACGATAAATATTGCTCAATGCCAGAGTGTCTGTCCACTGTCCACTCTTAAGAGTTTGAAAAAGACATCAGACATGCAGTCTTTTTTGGTCACTGCATGCGCCACAAGAAGTGATAGAAAAACTCCATAAAGATTTACTAACAAATTTTGAAAAGACCACATTGAGTGCAAATTTATTGCTTAAATGCTGCATGACATCACTGGGAATTAGAAATATTCATTGCAGCAGCTCTTATTATGCTGCTGGAGATGCTCTACAGACAAATTTGCAGGAATTTGTAAAATATTTCGTCAAACACCAAATTGGAAAAATCGCTTCAAACAGCCTAAGCAGAAATTTACAAAGGCATGCGGAAGCGTCAACAATACAATGAACAGCTTTGCAATTATCAAAATTAATGATAACCGTCTACTGTGTCTGCCATCACTCATTCTCATCCGATCCCTGCAAGCCATCATTTATGCAGTTGTATGTATCTGCCGCCCTAGGTCATGTGCCAACGGTCACAACAAAAATGGCAACTGAACCACGCAATTCTACTCTTTAAATATGTGTGGGAAATATTGCACACGTCCATATCAACAGCATGGTTAATAAGAGAAGTTCTGAAATTTGTTTCAACAAAGCAAAAGGTTAACCTTGCAGCTTAGCTGTCATAAAGAAAAGTGCAATTAAACGGGATAATCATTACTGCTCGTTGGCAAAGAGTGGGTTGATAAATGCATGAATGTGCTTTTGCAACAGAATTTCCTAAAATGAATTAGGTCTATAAAGAAATTACCGTTTTTTATTTTAGAATATAACATTGTTTTAATGTCAAATGTTACATATCATGATGCTAAGCATGCTATTAATTTACTTATTCTCCGACATTCAATAACGCACAAAATTCATGTGTCGCACAGCCACTTTCTGGCAATGCTGCTACATAATACAGCCAATACGTTGGCGGCAACAGCGACAAACTTTTATGGAAGTCGTTTTTTCCTAGGGCCAAAAACACTTTCACTTGTAAAGTAATAATTTTAAACAATACTTTAATATGCATGTTAAACAGTCTGTTATGTAACATGTGACATTACAACAGTTTCTTAATTTGAAATAAAATATGGTCATTACTTTCCGGATAACCCTCGTATATAAATATAGCCTATTTCAACAAGCAACATTTAGGAAAGGGTGCTTCATAAACTTCATATCGCATAAAACCCCCATGTCTGCATTGCTGATATACAGCGGCCAACCTATAGCTAAAATATTGAAGCTGTGTTCAATGGATGTGCTCGTATTACCGCCAATCGACGCCTACCACATCACGTGATCCTTGAAAGAATAATCTTATCTTCACAGTTCGTTAAGTTTGTTGTTGCCTTTTTATTCCCTGGATTCAAAGCTGGCGAACGTCGACGAATAGCAGCAAGCAATCGATGGGTTTTAAGAAAAATCGATGAGTTTTCTTTTTCAGGAAAAAAAAAGAAGGAAGAAATAAAAAAGAAAAGAGCCAATCTCTAAAAGTGATACCATTGCAGTTCCATCTTGGTACGAAGAGGTAATTGTTGAGGTCGTCAAAAACATTTTGGTCAATTTTTAGACAAGCCCGCCTTTATCTTGCGCCTAGCTTATTTTTCAAATTCCAATCGATCGGGCGGTAAGTCCTCTTTCACTTTTCGAAAACAAGACCATGCACCATGAAAAAAAGAATGTTTGTAGAGAGATATAGAGGGTGGAAAGAAAAGAATGTAGCATGATCCTTGTCAATTTTCATGACTGTACGCCTGTGGCATGGTTTCACAGCGGGTAAAAATGCGTCATACTTCACCCACGGCATATTCTGACATCCTTCCATCTATTTTCACGCATTTCTTAAGAATCCTCACATTGTAACCTCTTGCCACGTTCCAAGTTATCGATATTTGAGTTCAAAGCACGCTCATTGAGCAGAGTATACAAACTGCATCAACAGTCAGTTTTATACCATATAATTTTTTCAGCTGAAAGGTGAAATATTAGTTGAGCTTTCAGAATAATCTACCATGGAACAGCAGATTCAACTTTCTACAGATGAAAATGTTTTGCAGAGTGCCAACTAAATTTCATTCAGTGCAAAAATTAAGAAATAAAACTATTTACATTTGCTGCTCCTCACTCAAGCCATATCATCGCATTTTGAATGATTTGTCAATAGAAGGCGCCCTACCTACATTTACTGTAGTGTTCGTAAAAACAAATTATTTAGGCAGTAAAGTTTGAATATTGCTTAGCATGAATTAAATCCTTTTCACAAAGTTTTCATTTCTACAGACGTCTATTCCTTTTTCGTGGGAAAAACTATGAGCATAATAATTCTGCAGTGATTAAGACTATCAGCAAGGTTTTTCTGCTCACTGGATAATGCCTATTTATAACGTCACATTTGGCCTTGAGAGGCTGTATTAGGGTCATTGAAAATTTAACTCCGCCATCTTTGATGATGACCGCAAACACTTGAAATCGACGAACGAATACAGCAGCAGTGAAAGGAAGTATATTTCTGATGTCCCGCCCCCTCAAATGCATTGCGTGCATCAATGAAGGAGATGCAGTGAAGCATATCTGAAACAAGGGGACACTTTCCTAGGGGCAACAATAAAGCACTTTCTTTCACTGCGCTGCTCTGTTCCACTGATTTCAAATCTGTTTTCGCCAAAAGGTTCAAAGCTTTGTTGGCAACATTTTTAAAATTCACAACATCCCCCTACCTTTAATATTGTTTATATATTTTCACCATGCGAATTTATTTCAGCCAAGTCCAGGAAATATTAATAAGATTGGACTGATGGCGCAAGATCAGGTGCCACAACCTTGCCCCAACAAGGAATGTATATCCTTTGTTTCTAGAATTAATCACCAACCGGCGGCATCCAACAAAAGTGCTCCAATTGGCTAATGAGAAGAAGTATTAGATGTCTAATTCCACCAACATATTTGAAATCTGAGGTTAAAAGCGCCGCGTATGGTGCTCTTTAGGAACATGAGATGCGTGCAATCGCCACAAAAAGTCTATCATTTTGTTAAATATCTGCAAAATGGTGAGAGGTATGTGTGTGGAAGTTGAGTAAGTGAATAGGAAGTGGTATGGGGGAATTCCGAAAATAATATCGCACGTGACCTTGAACCTCATGTTCAAGGTTTCTCGAATTCCATCTCGTGAACCGTTACTGTATGGGCACTAGTCCCAATTTCAAAGTTCACGGCAATAGTTAAAATAGTGTAATGGATCTTATTTCACAATTTTTAAGGCGCATTCTGAATTTATTTTGATTTTTCCCAAACTTATGCATGCAAAATGAGGCAGCTTCCCTGTCTTGCAATATACCTATAGCAGGGAAGCTGCCTCATGAAGAATTACATTCTAAATTCCCATAGCAACGATCACAAGGTATAAAAATATAACACGTGGGTGAGAGCTATGGCAACTCCTCCTAACCATTTCACTTAATATGTTCACAGTGTCAGTTTATAAAAATTAGAATCAATTCAACCTTATATACTTTCAGAGCAGGTATGCAGCCGACACTGTGAAATACTTCTCATAAAAGCATAAACTTCAACGTTATTATTGCATTCTCCCCTAAGATAGCTGCTACTTCTTTATCGATTTCGCACAAGGGTGAACCATAAAAAGGGAATTGAAAAAAACAACCAATTGGCAAAAGCGTAAAATTCTTTGAAACTATTGTATTAAAAGAAGGGTCGATCGGCACGTAGTCCATACTAACAGCATACATACAATATGCTGTATGATTACAAAATGTGCGCAGCTGTTCAAATCAATATGGCATTGATCCTTGCAAATGTCGGTCTCATTATTGTCACAACGCAAATTCAACAATAGATGCTATCCACTCGCAAAGCTTGTTCAAACAATATTTGATAGTGGGATATGTGAATTATTCCTGTTTTGAAACTCAGCGTATTGTTATAACGATACGTGGACATGCAAAATATTAGAGACGATAAAGTACTATAGGCAATATTGTATCGCGTTGTATGCAGCGCCATATGCGAGCTAGGTGACTTAAATGCAAGTAAACAAGATTCGAATATCTGGCAATTATCAGCATGAGAGAACGTGAATATAAAGATTTCACGCTCTAAAAATCATCTTAACACCTAAAAAATGATTTGTAGGACAATGTTTTCAAACTTTCGAGACAGAAATCAATCAAATGCACTACTCATCTTTAGGCACATTATTTGCATTTTTGTTTTGTAACCGTCTGTCATTTTGAGTTCTACAAACGCCTACTTGATCATCCCAAAATATACTACCTTGAGGCAAAGAATATATCAACGTTTACATATTGATTTCCCCAAAGTCTTTCTGGATTTAAAAAATAAAAAACTTTGTCTTCTGAAAGCGTCAAGAGTTATTTCCATTCACCGCAAAAGATAGCTTTTTCTGAGGTGTTAGGATAGATAAGTAACAGCAGCTAGACCACAGAAAGAAGGAAAGGTGGTTTTAGCTGATAACAGTGGACAATGAACCAAGATAATAAATAAAGTACATATTAATATTTGAAACCACACTTTGCATATGGCACAATAATCTGGAACACACAGACAAAATTTCGTTTGTCAACTTTGACAAGTCTAACCAGGCATGAAATTCCGATACTGCAGTTCAACAAACGTCAATTCATATACTACGAGGAGTACTATCTGTATAGGTACTGCTTTCATAAATTATACAAAGCGGTTCCTGAGGAAAAGATGGTTACTCAATTTACAATATGGTGGACAATGATCACTTTGTAAGCCTTCCACTACATGCATGGTTAGATTCTCATTAACTTTCCCAATACTTAATTACCTAACAGTTATTATTTTGTTTACATTATAAATTGCTACTTCTGTAGCATAGCTTTGCATGACCTTAAAACTTCCGTGAACAATAATAAACATTCGTAACAAATACATATTGGTTTTGTTTCATTATGTGTATACGTAAACTTGATTGGGTGACGCTGCACGCTGTAGCATTTGCTCGGTCACTTTTTTCGTTTGCCGATAATTAAACTCGGATTGAAAAAAGTCATGCAGCTCTCAGCTTGCTGCACATTGTCGACACACGCTTCGTTAATTAGCCCAACCCCGGGAATTTGAGCATCATGCCGACCGAAAATTCAACATTGATCGTTTCCGAAGTGTGTATGCCCATTACATTTGAATCCGGAACTTGCTCTCAATCAAACTTTTTACTACCAAGTATATAGGGCAACTCTAGTGAAATAAGTTTTCTTTTGCAAATATACATTAGCTTAAATATGCAAATAGGGAAATTTCAAAAAGAACAAACAAATAAAAAGCGCAGTAATTGAAATGAGATAAATTATGCAACTGCATATAATGAGCTACAAAACATCGCCGCAAAGTGAAATTATGGAAAGTGCTGTATGCTGCTCATGTGCTGCATATAACGTAGGTACATAACAATTAATGCTATGCAATAATAAAAGTAATACATGAATTAGAGTTATTACAAGTATTGCACCATTTCTTCCCAAGATCTTCAAAAACCAACAACATGCTCTGTATTGCTACATGGCAGTAATTTGTGCAACCTATATATCCATCATGCCTCCGAAAAAATGCCAAAACCATTCCTGAAACTGCAGTTTGAGATGATTTAGATAACTGTCTTTCGTAATAATGCAAAAGTAAATAAATCACAACTGTCGGCACAGTAACGTTCACCAGACTAATATTTACCAATAGGAGCATACAAGCATATTGCATTTTTGCCATGATGTATACAATATTGCTAAAGGTATACAGCAGTGAAGCACAAATTGCAAAAACTTGTCATGTTGGAGTTTCCTTCTGTCAATAATAACTGGCAAATTATTTTAGGGACTTTGCATCTTCCAATTAATCTACAAAATGAATGAAATGGCAAATACCTGCAGCAATGAGGCATAGAACAAATGCATTATGAAATTAAATTTCTGCAAAGTATATAGTGCCCCAAATGTGTGTTAATACTGACGTTATTTCCGTAATGAAATCACCTAGGGAGATAATCCCCTTCAATGTTTGTTCAGCGATATAACTCCGCCAGTTTGAGACAGATGGTTAAATCAAATTAACAGAATTTAGTCCACGTTTCTTGGCGATATTTGAACCAGCGAATTTTCTACAACATGACCTTTTAAAAAAGTATTGAATGAACTATAGGATGTCACTAAAACTGACAAGGTTTGCAACATGCAAAGGTTGCTGAGCTAGAGCCTGCTTAAAAGACAATTGTCCAATCCCATTAAGCACCTCCCACTGCCAATATGGCGGCCAAAGTGAGGAAAATGGAGGCCAAAGTGAGGGAAAATGGAGGCCAAAATGAGGGAAAATGGAGGCCAAAGTGAGGGAAAATCTGAAGTCTGGTTGGCAGAAAACCCGTTTTCTCGCACATCTGCATTTCCAAAATTGCTTTAGCCATGCAATTGGCATAAAGAGATTTCTCAAAATATTATTGAAAATGTTAACATGTTAACTGGTGTCACATGTGTTGCTGCTCTAGCCCTTGTTCTAGTCGATTTTTAAATGATGCCCTATTGTCCTCAAGCTTTGAACACTGTTCATAATTTAGAGATTTGACATGTGATTTTCTGCAACTACTTTAAAGCAATGGTTACTCAAAAAAGGTTATTTTACCGCTGAAAACAATCCAGTATAACCTTAAACCCTCAAGAAATGAAAATAGCCTACATTTACAGTACCTTGGGAAAGAAGAATTCAAGTAGCAATAATTTCTTATTCATTGTTTGTCATGGTTGCAACTGCTGATGGAATAGAGTGGGAGTGGCGTGCTTCCGTAGTTCGAACAGGCTGCAATATTTGGTTGTTCTGGTTGACAGCAATCATCATACTATTCTCCATTCCGTGTTTGGATGTCTGGCTTTATTAGAAAGAAAAAAAAAACAATCAGCAATTACCCTCCATGTCAGTCAGAATTGTTTTGGCAATTTTCTTGGAAAACCTTAGTGTTTATAAACATTCTGTAGGTTACATAAATGATTGTTTTCTTACCGTTAATCTACTAAAAAATTATAAATTTTGGGGTAACCAAAGGTAATTGTGCATATTTTATAAATATAGTATGCATGAATCGATACATTACATAATTAAAAGTTGTGGCCAACAGGATTTTAATACAAACATTAGAATCGTGCAATTTCGATTTAAGCTGGTAAATAATTGCACCTCTTATAGAATGAATGCTAAATGTTGGATGAAATACTGTATGCATAGGAAATGTATGCAAAACAGAAAGCATGCTAGGCCAAGTAAATGTGCACCCGGTAGGCTTTAGAGTTGAAAATAGCTGCAATTCAATTTCAGTGTCTAATATTTATAAGTTAAATAGTTCACGCGTAATGCAAATGGAAGAAGTTTTTAGTATAATTTGATTACTCATTTCATCAACACCGCCAAGAACTTTTTGGTTCCACGAGGAATTGACGGATCACAGGTAATAGCATAATTAATTCAAATAGTTGGCTCTCAAGTATGTTGGTGGCAATTAATCATGGCAGGCACATCACTCGAGGTAAACTACCATTATAGTCACTGTACACGCTATTTAGCGACTTGAATACTCATCCATCTCAGGTGCCTTGGCAAATGCTGCCACATTAAATTTTTTCCTTACTACAAATCTATATGACAAAGTATAGGTACTATTTGCCTAGATTTTGGGAAGCATCTCAAGTTCCTCTATAAAATTCCACTTTTATTTTTATTTAACATCCCATTTAGAGGAACTTCCGAATTCAAAAATATTAACATTTATGGAGTTGACAAAGTAGGCGTTAGTTTGGTTGTTTTAACAATAAGGTTGAATGGGAGAGGGTTACGAGCGCACATAATTTGGGTATAAAAGTGGGGGGAAATTAAGGCTCAAAGAAGGAAATTTAAGACCGTTAATGACGCCTAGCTTATAATAGCCGAATGAAACGACTTCAGGTGCGTGTGCAGAGCATAATCGTGCAGGGCAAAATGGCGCCGTTGCCCCTAATTATGCGGCGGCCCAAAATTGGCGTCAGCAACCATGAATATATGAAATAAGCACTCTAAAGAGAGCCGCTTTTAATTAATCCCTAAGCCTACACACGATTAAGTCTTGCCAAAATATTTGGACGACGCGAAACCAAGACAATGGGTATTAATGCGCAAGACCATACACAACCCAGTTGACACTGTCCTAGCTGGCATAATTACTTAACAAAAAGAAATCAAAGTTCAGCGTTTATCTAATTCGTGCTTGCATTAAACTAATTAAATAATGTACACAAATTCCAATGCACACATTCTTGTATTGAAATATGACTGCAATGTGCATTCATACCTATATTGATTGAATTAGAAATAGGCAACAGATTGGTTCAGACAAGTTCAGTAAATCCAAGAGTCCACTCTTGGTAAGTCCTTCTATGGTATCAAATAAATTTGCAAGATAGCCGACATAGACAATTTATTATATACAGATAGTATAAAACCACGGACAGGAAGTGGTGAAACGAAAGAGCTGTAAAAAGAATTATTGGACATTTATATTGGGGATTGAATGTGCTTACAAATGATGTAAAATGACGTGTTTGACGTCACAACACTCACCACAAGTTGTTATGACAAGCAAATACGACAAATTACCTACTGCAGGCACCTATAGGCTCGCTAATTTCAAGTTAGCTATGAATAATCATTCCATGCATGAGGACAGCTCAGGAATATCAGCAAACAATATTCAAAAGTTTCCTGGCAAGTTTCATAGGTTTTTCCGTGTGGTGGCGCTGTGGTCAGAGGTCACCTTTTAGTGCTGCTACTGCAAGGAAGCACTTAAAATAGTTAACGTAATTTTGAACATTGATTTGAAGATATAGGATGGCATCCATAAAAGTTTATTATTTTGCATGCAATAAAGTGGACCCAGAATACACAGCATACAGACGCAGCAGCACTAAAATGTCCAAAACAACTGCAGCGCCACCACGCGACACTTCTGGGAACTAGAGCTAGGAAACTTGCCCTAACTGGCTCTTCATAATTTAACAGATGGCTCTCCATAACATATACTGTCCGTTTCAAGAAAGATTGATTGCGGTGGAGAGGGCCCCACCACCGAACTGACTACTGTTGGGGGGGGAGAGGGGTTGGAGGGGGGAGGGTTAAGGGGTTTGGGGATTCGAGGCTTGCAGGTGTATGTTCACCTTCACCCAGTGATGTCGTGCTTCGGCATGCACCCCCAAAAACCAGTAGTCAGGCCGGGGGCAGGGCCCTCTCGTCCGCAATCTTTCTTGGAACGGACGACAGTATGTAGTATGTAGGTAAATATGAGAATCTGACATTTGCATGTATGTATATGTATAGGCACTAGGTAGTATGTATGGCATTGATTGGGTGAGACCATCAATATTATTGGATTCAACTCAATGCCTGCAGCTGTCATGCGTTCAACCAGATTGCAAACACATGCAATCTGCACAAACAGCTTTTAAAATAAAGTCTATTTGCTTCAGTTTTTTTAATCGACATAAGACAACTAGTGTTATATCAATTCAGTAGGCGCATTCAAAAACAAAATAGCATAGCATGAACATAGCATGTTAGCCCTTGTAACATGGGCTTCAACTTGAATTTCCAGTTTTATATTATGTAACATATAGGCCATTTCCATGAACAGACTTTCCTGTAGGAATGTGATGTTGCCATTAGCAACAGCAATTGTGATGTCACACATTGTCCGGCATGCACCCAACCCAATCGTATGCTGAACAATGTGTGACATCACAACTACTGTTCCTAATGGCAACATCACATTCCTACAGGAAAGTCTGCTCATGGAAATGGCCTCATTGTCGTGTTAGCAGTTTTTGAACGTGCCTAGTGAATTAGAGATTTGAACACGTTATACTTTCAATAGTCTCTTAACTGCTAATATCCACACTCGCATAATTTCCAACCCTGCATTGTAGAATAAATCGCATTTGGCAAGGAGACAAATGGCAGACACGGATCATTCCATCCGCAGGATATATATTCCCAAATTCCCACATATATAATCAATTATAAATGTTAATTCTGAGAAGTCTAACTGAATCAACTTCATGTCGATTTAATGCATTCAGGCCGGAAAATTGCATTTATAAAAGCACCCCTGGGAATGAAAGTTCCATGCATTAGGCAAACTTGGCTCATACAAATCGCCCTTTCAATCGCCTGAACTATAGCCGCTTATATACGACATGCCCTCCAATCGTTATGGCGAATGGTGCGTGTAAAGTTGAACGGCAATCTAGCGATTTAAAAACCTCAGTCTTGCTTGGGTGGTTTTTTCCCTTTCAAAAACGAACGCCATTGTACAAAAGGAAGGCACAGTGCCACGCAAGAGGATATAGGGTAAAAAAAAAGCCACTTGCATCATTTTAAGCGCTTGCTTTGAAACGGCCATCTGTAGACCGCAAACATGGCACCTAGCATAGGCCATTTGCAGCATCTTTATGCGAGGCGCAGCCGCGACCTCATCTTATTCTCAACTTGTATGTCAATACCAAAAAAGACAACCATGCAACGTCACTATCGATTGGCTAAAATCACTTTTTTCACTGAGCATTTTGGATGAAACCCTATCACGTTGGCCTAATTAACAAAGAAGAATATGTGTAATTAATCTCGAGTCAGCCGCAAGGATATCAACCAGCTCATTTTTTGTGCTCCAACGTAATACCCAATATTACATTTTTATCTCGATGACAAATTTTCGACTTCATTTGCAACATTTTTTCAATATCTTCTGAAAATTAAGTGAGTTTATCAGTACGAGTTAAATATAAACGAGGAGAATCAAGACAGATTTATTGGAAGGCAAAGCCTTCAGGTGGTGTGCAAATCTCAGTGGACATGAAACGGAAAAATCTGTAATTAGTCACCTCTCGTATGAAATATCTTGCTAGAAGCAAACCAACATTTTCCAAACTACGTAAAAGTGTCAGCTAATTTGCATGGTGCTCGCATTTAAACAACCAAACCACACCATTATGTCAGAAGTGCAGAGGATGAACTATAGTGAGGTGAATGTGGAGAATTGGGCTTTGACATCTGCTAAGGATATAACTAAAATCAGGTGGAATTCAGCCGATGGGGAATTTTCCAAATGTGGGATTGGATATTTCTTCGACTCGGTTTCATATTGTCAATGCACGTTTGAATATGGAAGCTGAGCTTATGGTGCCCTGTGATTTCTATTGTGTGTGCGACCAGGCAACCAGTATAGGGCCATAACCCTGCTTTTATATTTTATTGTAAGAGAACAGTCGGCACAAAGCCCCCGCATTTGCCTAAATTGTGACACCACCATTGCAGCTTTCAATCCCTCAATTCTTCGCTTGGGTGCTAAATGCCGATTACTGATGCCAGTTCGGTTTCCCGTTTTCAAGCTAACAATTTCAGACGATTTGCCGAGAGCTTTGGCTTTAGTTTTCTATCCATCTCACACTATCGCCTCCTGTAAGCTAGCTCTGACTTCCAGCACACAAACACGTTTATCTCACTGCCTGTATCACCTCCCCCATTCCTTCAACCCTGTCGTAAAAAAGTTTTCCTTATCATTCTAGCGCAGGCTAATGAATACTGCAACATTTTCGTGCTAAATTCTTTTCTCTGGGGAAAACGCAACGATGAGGTAATAACATTGGTTGGGAGCAGCCCTGGCTCGGTTTTCCAATTCTATCGGAAAGCAAAGAGTTCCTTGCAATGCACACGACAAAGCTACCTGGGGCACACCAACGGGAATATCAGGTTTCAGCGCTCGGTTTTCAGCATAATAACGATGCATATTTGCATTGCCTTCAGAAACAGCGAGCAAGCAAACCCTTCGCAGTGCTTTCATACAAGCGCTCCATTTTAGCCCACAGGTATCGGAGACGAAATTGAATTTCTGTTGTAAAGTCCTGCCGAGTACCTACATAAAAGAAAAACAGCATGCGGAAGGGAAAACTGAAACTACTCTTATGATCAGCAGAAATGAGGAATACGATCTGAACGGAACAATTACAGATGTTTATCTTCAGCGAAAAAGAGATCCCTTTGTCAGAGAATACAAAAGGGATGCTGTAATCATTGACGACAATCACGATTTATTCCAACAACCATTTATACAGGGTGTTCCAGAACTCTCTGTACACACTTTCATGGGAAGTAGGGGGCGCAGATACAATACTTTTTTCTTAAAACAATGTGTGTGGTACTGGAGAGTCATGAGCCAGGGGGAAAGAAAAGTCCACAATAGCAGGAATTGAGCAATACAGTCAATTTGCATTCAGCCATAAGACCAGTACCGGTTTTCCTTCAATAAAGGCAGAAAGCTCACCTTCCGCAGTGTCAATGGTGTAACTTGGTCGCAATAACAATGCAGCAACTTGCCTGCTTGCAGGTGTGTGGTGGTGTGTCCCCTTCCCCTTAGGGTGAAAGTCGACTCGCCGACGCCAAACCGAAGAACAAGTGCACCAGCAAGTCTACTTTCATCCCAAGGGGAGGGGCATCACCGCAACACAGCTGCAAGCAGGCGAGTTGCTGCAAAGTTGGACTGAGACTCAGTATAATGAGGGCAATTTTCCCAAGGGGCTAAAGCAGCCGCATTTTTATCATTGTTGCTCCGTTTGCTGACCGATTTCAAATCTTTTTCGCCAAGATGCTCAAAATTGTGTTTCCATCCTTTCCTAAATTGGAACTACACCCCCTTCTTTAAACCTCACAGAGTTAGACTTTGAATGACCTTGATAACCGACGTCAAGGTCAAGTGTGACGTCATTTAACGTATGTCCGCCGGCCAATGGACCAACTTTGTTCAGAGCCATCATCCACTTGCAATCACTCTTTTTGCATTTATTTCTAATCGGGCGATACTTTTGGTTCACGGTGTATTACCTATATAACATGACTATGAAAGACTCATTTGTCTGTAGCAGCAGTAAATTAATCCACAAATTGAGTTTTTTAGCAAGGGAAACACCAATGATAACACACCTGATGCACCACCATGTGGCGCACACATCAGTTGTCAAATCGACACCGCTGTGAACAGTGACAACTATTTTCCCCACGACTGTACGCATTTTAAATATAATGACTGAAAGAGACATAAAAAATCGATACTTTGAGACATTTGGCGACATCTAGCGACCAAGATATCAACCCAAATCAAAGAGCTGGCGATTCTAATATTATACATGTAAAACCTTATACAACCAATTCCATCTTCATACAAATAGAACGAATTAATGCGTTTGTCTTTAAGAGTACATTCACTCTTCATCAATTAGTTGCAAAGAAAGTGCAATCACATTAAAGTGCAATCAAATTATAAAGTGCTTTCAATTAAAATAAACTCTATATTGTTTGAATTTTTCAAGCTATGTGATAACATTATTATACTCACGATGGAGTAAACTTGTGGGTTTCCAATTAAAGGATTAGCTCAGTCCACTATTGTCGTCTATTGTCCTACAGGGGTTACGAGACTTACACCAATTAAATATTGAGGGGGAACGTCTCGTAACCCCCATAGGACAATAGACGACA
>JAQFZQ010000622.1:0-29173 GCA_034696005.1 Glomeris marginata | reverse complement strand
ATCGACACATTGCGAGTCTTTTGTGTTCACGGGTATGTTTCGTAGAAAGGATTATTTAAGGGTGAAAACCGGTTATACCTCTCAGAAAAAGCCAAACTCACTGAAGACGCCAAACTCACGGTAACATATATACGTGTTGCAGCCGTTTAGCTGGAGAGCGGTCTGGCGGAGAAGGAGAGAGAAAAGCAGGACCAGGTGATGGAAGTCAGCGAACAGTGTAATAAGCCATTGGTGGCCCTGACCGCCGAAGTCGACAGGTTAACGTCGGAAAGCAGCACTAACAAGCTGGAACTTGAGCGCAAGCACGCAGAAGAAAACGATTTGAAGCAGAAGACCATGTGAGACCCATGTCCTTCTCTCTGTTTAAACGCTTCTTTTCTGATAAAATGCACTAACTGTTATTACTTTTGATCCTTAGCGAAACTCAAATGCTGAAATTTAAGGGTTTACAGTATCGATTGGAGACAACCGAAGCGGAAAGGAGCAGGCTGTCGGCCGAGGTCCAAGAGTCCCAGAGGATGCGTGCTGATTATGCTCAGGTACGCTGCCGGTCAGTGATATTTCTCCGCGAACCCTGTAACTCAATACTCGATACTCATTCTAGCTCCAGATTGATTATTCGTCGATTGTTACAAAATACTACGAACAACAAGAAAGGTTCGCAAATTTCGTAGACTTGTAAATTCTCGACTTCGAACGATTTTTATACGTACAATGTTGGATTTGGTTTCAGCGGCAACGAAGAGAGGATGGGCCACGTTCGGGAAATGGACGAACTGCGGAAGAGGATGGAGACGGCGGAAGGTCAACTAGAGCAACAACGCCGTGAAAGGGAAGAGTTGATCAACGAAGTAAATATATGGTTTTGCATGCGATGCACCAGAATTTTAATCTGAAACTGATTTCAGATTACTAGACGAACAGCGAGGTGGTGACCGTGAAACACTATACGTAGGGACTACGTAGGAGACTTGCGATTGTCATGCTTGAGGCTGAAAACAGAATACTGAGAGCATTCTGAAACGCAACACTGTTTAATTTATTCCTAATGTTGTGTATGTGTTTGCTTGTTTTTTGAAAATTCGTGGTACGCGTTTTTACTAATAGTTCAAAAACTATTAAAAAAAAAATCCGGCGACCCTTTTTTCTGTGCGGAATAACATCTAGAAAATTCACATGCCCAGAGATTTAGATAATGTAGTCCAGAAAGTACATGCCTTGGTACATGACTGCTGCTGAAATTGCTTGTATTTGCGATTTTTTTGCAAAGTTTGTATGAAACGCACAGAAACAATCTACAGGGCGAGTCAAAACTGTGTACAAATTTTTACGGCAGGTATAGCTAGGGGACACTAAAACGAATGTTTCATGTATATATGAATGCATGTCCTCAGGTGCCACCTTAGAGGGCAGTGAAGAGGGGAACATGTGGACAACATTTTTATTATCTACTGCTTTACATTTTAAAATGCAAAGTAAACTAAATTCAATTTTAAAATGTATACATTTGATCATGTGTAGTATTGTGCTTATATTTAGGCAAAATTACAAATGGTCGTTTTTTTCCGCTGAATTTTGCTGATTTTGCCAAGGAGGATTTTGCTGCACATTATTTTTGCTCTATCCAGTTAGTGACGTCAGTGGGCGGTGCCCGCCAGCAACCAATAGGGGGGAAACTGCGTATTACGCACAGTTGACTATATACCTTGGAAATGAGCGGGAATTTCTACACCAAGCTAGGGAATCGGAATACTAACAAGAGTGTATACACTCTTGATACTAATAATTAGCATTCCCACTCTTGGTATTCCTCGGTGCAACGCCATCGCAGCTTATGTTTTCCAGTTACAAATGGAGTGTAATAACATCGTTAATAAGCTGTGTTTCGTGGCAGAGTGGCTTGATCCTGAGGCCGGCATCGTTCGCCATTTCATTGTGTCCTATTACACACAAGATGGCACGATTGAAATGGTAAATTCTCTTCTGTGCAACTTTCTTGCGTGAGATTGTTACTTCTACAACATTTGTTGTGTACGCTTGGTAGCGGTGTTGCGAACGAAACCGGCCTTCGCAAGAAAGTTGCGCGAGATCGATTCGACGTGATTTTGTTCGCGTTTTCTTTTAGCACAATATGGGAAACAGACGGATATTCTTGAAACGAATACGTTTGGAAGATTTTCGGGAGAAAGATTTATATGTGGGGAATACAGTGATGATATTGTCGAGGAAGTTGGTGATCGTTAATTATGCTGACAAATTTACCCAGCAATTTATGGAGAACAGAGTGCAAAAGTTTGTATATACGGTTATAATTATATATATCTGGATCCATTAAATGTAATGTATTGCTAAAATGTTTGTTTATTTATTTTCAGAAATGTGATATTTATGAAGTCTTTGCTGTTGCCTCAACTTGGAGAAATAATGAATGATTTGGTGAATGTTGATTTGGATTTAGTGAGGCTAAAATTGACAAATGTTTCTGAATCTTCCATACGAAAATTACAAGAAATAATTCCTTCTGAAATGTGGAACATAAGGTTTGTAAACGTTTTATCAAAGTACTATAGTATTTAGGTATTTACTAGATGTACGTCAACATTTCAAATTTTGTTTGATATAAGTTACAACATGTCCACATAAATTAAAACCTGGTTTTCCAAGTTTTTAAAAGTTAATCTTAAAATACACTAAATTATTTTGTATTATAATATATTTATAAATGTGGATATATATAGTAATAAATTTACTTTTTATTTCTCCAGTGGTCACCTTATTGTCATCGAAATGAAAGGAGAAGATATAAATAATAAGTTGTCTCAAGTAATTGGGAAATACCTTTCAAGGAAAAATATAATTAACCAAGCGAAGAAATTCTTTGACAACAAAGATTTGTTTTTCTTTGAAAACCTGGAAACCTCTAACTTGGTTGGTGTAGTATTATATATTTAAATTAACACATTAATGCAAGGTATGCAATAAGTATGTTTAATAATAAGCATATTTTTAGGCTGCAAAAGTGGTATTCTCATTACCCGCTGACCGCGTGCAAAAGGATATATGTGGGACATGTTGTATAATACGACCACATGCAGTAAGTTCTGGTAAACATCCTTTAAATATTAATTAATTAACTATAATTACCGTATCTGAATTAATTTGTAATGCAATTAACTTTATGTGAAGGTTCGTTTGCGGACATATTGACAGATATCACTTCCAGCAAATTTCAAATATCTGCCATGTTAACTGTATGTGTATAGCAATTATCTTAGGCTAGTATTTGTTATCATTGAATTTATTTATTTATTGATCTCTCTTTGAAACAGTTTCACTTTGATGCATCTGGAGCGGAAGCCTTTCTTGAAGTTTATAAAGGAGTTGTTCCTGAATTTCAGGTGAAGTTCTTTAATATCTGTGATAAAAATTTGCTAAACATAATCATTTGAAATATGTGTTTATCAGGGTATGGTAAATGAATTAACATCTAGCCTATGTATTGTTTTGGAAATAACAATCCCATCTTTGGAAGACCATCGGCAAATTGTTCCGATGTTCAGACAATTTGTTGGACCGGCTGATCCGGTAAATATATTTGTTTTTATTTTAATTCTACAATTGCTTTACATCTTTATATGTATAATGTAAAGCCTGTTTGTAATAGTACATACTTTAAAATGTGATTATTTTTGCAAAAAGGACATTGGCAGATTGATACGTCCCAATTCGTTGCGTGCAAAATATGGGATGAATAAAATTAAAAATGCAGTTCATTGCACTGATTTGCAAGAGGATTCTGAACTGGAGGTTATTAAATCACAACATTTAGTGAACTTTTTGAAGATTTAAATGAAACTGATTTTATTTTATTAATGTTTCAGATCGGATTCATCTTCGGCGAAGATTGAATTATCTTTGCCCATTAATTCCAGTACAATATATTTTATGATACTTGTATTTAAATATTTATGCGATTCAAATGTTCAGGATCTAATACATTTGTATATTTTTATATCACTTATTGTATTTAACGAAAGTAGCTATTTCATAATTAAAATACAAGGAATTCAATGCGAATGTCTGAAACTAAATATATTATCTTTTTTCGCCATGGCGATACAATCCTATAAGTGGTTGATAAACTCGATTTAATAAATTATTTAATTTCATCTTGATTTTATTTGATGGTTTGTGTGGAACTGTACAATTATTGCAATATAAATTCAATCTGTTCAATATTCTTGCATGCAATACTTCCTTCTGCAACATTTACAATGTATTGGTCATAGCGATGTTGCAAATGAAACCAGTCTACGCAAGAAAGTTGCACGGGAATAATCGGTGAGATTTTTTATAATTTTTACTAAAAGGCTAAGTTTACACAAAATTTACTTTTCATATATGTATTTTGAAAGGTGGTTTCATGTTTTTGTGCGTTTTTTTTGGATGGGTGGGATCAAGCATTTGATTGGTTGTTTGTCAGTTTACCGGATTTGCCCGCAGGAGGCGCCGCAATCGCTTCCTGTTTTCTCTCCGATGCTCCGATAAAGATAATTCCAACCAATTCCAACATGGCTTTCGAAAGTGGATTTTTCTGCACGACTCGTCGCCGTCGAAATGACGATGTAATCTGATAACAAGTGCATGGTAAGTCCGTATTAAATCTTCAGCTATTTGTATTAGTAGTATTGTGTGTTTAAATTAACAAAAATTCAGTGTTTTTTTGAGTTTAATCATGATTTTTGCACATTTATTGTTACTGAATTTATTCGTCCACGTCAACGTCCACTAAAATGTGTTTCCCAAAACAACATTCATGAAATCTTGAACGAAATCAATATGGAATTTATTACAATGTAATACGCTGAACAATATTTTGTTATTTTTAGAGTTGGAGAAGGAAAGCTGCTAGAACAACTGGGAAATAACTGGAAACTTTATGATTTAATTTCTACCAGTGAAGCTACAATATTAATTAATGATAATTAACATGACCACAATGTAAGTATATATTTAATCAGGAATTAATGGCATGAATTTGGCTACTTATTTTTAAATTTATATACGTGTAACAATGATGTAACTTGGCGCACAATGAATTTTAATATGATATATATTGAAATTCTATATGTATTTATAGGGATAAATGTGTACTGAAATTTGGTTGTATGTATTTAAAAGTGTTGTGTCTTTACAGCTGTTTTCAAAAAAATATATATAGTATTTTGCAATCAATAGATAATGATTTGGGTGAAAGCTCCCCCTGTAAGTTGGCATCTTATCTATCCACAGGTCTAGATCAGGTGGATTGGTGGGATGCTCATATGACCGTTATGTGGATGACCAGGAAAATTCAACTTTGACCAAGATGCAGCAGCAGTTTTGGTCAACCAAACATGCTGTGTTCAAGAAGTTGGGCAAGAAGGAGGATGACTGCATCGTCGCAAGCGATTCGGAGCTCGACTCCAAATTGGAGGTCTTGTTACCTTGTTCCTTAAAGTTGGATTTCATTTTGTTAAACTGTTAAATACAGAATTGTGTTTGATTCTTATAGAAAATACTGTAGTTTAATATTTAGATTATAATATATTACTTTTTATGCGCGTAATAACCGTAATACATATAACGACCCATATACTAAAGTTCAAGTCCTTATTTGAGTTCTGTCTGGCAGTGTTCATACCACTCAGGGTAACAGTATATTATATATGTATTATAATCATGTTTTTTATGTATGACAGCTCTTTGAAGCAATCCAATTCACAAGTTTCAACTTGCAGAAAGTAATTGAGCAGTACCAAGATAAACTGTTAGGTGAGTAATCTTTTATCGCTTGTAGTTCAAATTACAATATTTCTCCAACACTCTGAACATATTGGCTTCTGTTGAATGTAGCACTTTCCCACGAAGAAAATGCTTTGGGCCGTTACCTGAAGGCAAACGGGAAAGCTGACAAGACCCGTGCCGGCAAGATGATGACGGCAACCGGAAAAGCGGTTGGCTACTCAGCTCAGCAAAGGTACATAAACCATGTAACCTTATTGTCTCTAGATGTCAGCTTTACATAGTGTTTTCTACGCGCAGATTAGCCATCAGAGTGCCGTTGGTCCGTCTGCACCAGGAAGTTGAAACTTTCCGGCACCGTGCCGTCGCGGACTCTTTGGTGACCTTGGAGAAAATGGAGAGATCGCGCACCGAATATCGTGGAGCACTTTTGTGGATGAAAAACGTTTCGCAAGAGCTTGACCCTGACACGTACAAGCAGTTGGAAAAATTTAGAAAGGTGCTGATTTAATAATTATATAATAATAACAACCCTTGTTGAAATTTCCCTGCACATTATTGGTTTTTGAAACACATGGTCCTCTATAATAGACAGGGTTTCTACTGTCATTGAAGGAATTCATGGATTACTTAGATAAGTGCCTAATGGACTTTAAGAACAGTGATTTAAAAATCCTGGTAAATATTAACGAATTTTGATTTGGAAATTTTCAAATAGAAAAAACATAGACATTTTTTCTACATTTAAAAATTATCAATGTTTATGGTATTTTCTTGTACATACACCCCATGTTAAGTGTCTATCATGTGCAGCAAGCTTCCAATAGTGAGCAATTAGCCCCAAGATATAAATTTTGATTAAAGTATTGATGTTTACATTCAGGTGCAGGGTCACGTGCGAAAGACAAAATCCAGATTTGATAAACTAAAGTTGGATTGTCTGCAGAAGATCGACCTTCTGGCTGCCAGCAGATGTAACATGTTTTCCCACGCTCTTGCCACTTACCAGAACACACTTTTACACTTCTGGGACAGGACTTCAAGGGGCATGAACACGGTGGCCGAAAGCTTCCGTGGTTACCAACATTTTGAATTCTCAATGCTGAAGGTTTGTCAGTGTCATTGTATCGGGGTTTCCTCAAAACTAACATTTCTAATTGGGTACCTATACTACATTTATAAAACAACCTGGGATATTATCGTTGTGCATGTATTTTGTGAGCATGACACTTGGTTTGTAACAATACTAACAGGAATTGACCGAAGTGGGGAAAAATCTCGCGGAAGAAACCGGAGCTAGCGAAGCCGATGCTGAATTCGAGAGAGACAGGTGAGAACTGTAAAATCCCCCATTGCAGGGTGTCTACTGTCGTGTGGAGTTCATGGATTTCAGGGAAAAAGACGGTTAAGTTGAATTTAGATGTATGGAAATCCTGGAATTTTGAAATTGGTTATGGAAAAACATGGAAATGTTTCTAAATTCTCAGTTTGTTATAACAGGAATTTAAATATTGTGCCAAACTTCACTTGTTCTAAAATATAATATACTTTGGTAGAGTTCAGTCACTGAATCTTGTGTAAAATGGTCGTGGAAATGTTGGAAAAGTTATGGAATTTTATATTTTCAATGTGGTAGACACCCTGTTACACGCTGTATTACATACTTAATGATATTATACAATGATAATGTTTAGTAAATTGACATTGCATGATTGAGGAATACGTATACTAAGAATACGCGAGTTAATACGCGGTCAACTTTGTGTTAATTTCCAGGCTGATCTTCTTCGAGGAGTTCCACGATAACGAAGATGATGACGACGATGAGAAAGACAATTTGCCAAAGTCCTCATCTAATAAAAGTGACAGTCTTCAGAACTTGTTCCAGTCGCTGCCCAGATTACCGAACGAAGCGAAACAGGAAGCCCAACTGTCTTCTGCGATTCCTAAGATGCCTACTACAGAAAATGACGTTGCTCTTCTTGATCTTGGTCTGCATGATAAAACAAATTTACAAAACACTGGCAAAGAAAGCACCAAGGGCAACGCACCATCGGTTAAACCCACTTTCCGGGGTACGTGACTCTTGTCGCGTCATTCACCGTACATTCGGTTAACTTCAAACTTATGTGTGTTTCAGGACACAACGATCTGTTGACAAATAACCCAGAAATTGACGATACGGAAAAGGATTACATGGCATTGCTGGAGGAGATATTGAACTGTAATCCTGGCGGAGGTACGGACCCGGTTTTAACTTCGTCCCGCGGATGGGATGAAGCAACGCTGCATCAGGTGGAACTTCAGGAGTTCCTCCCATCTCAGCTTCTTGATCTGGCTTCCACATCAGCAAATGCCCCTCAAGCAGGTTGCAGAAAGTTACTTTGTATAATTGTGTATTAATACAGTGATTCAAAATAACTCCGTCAACTTTTTATATTTTTATTAACTACATTATATTATTGTTAGCAGTACAAGTATTATTATGAAATTTGGTACAATTTTTTAGAACAGTCTTACCTAAATTTTGACTATATTTCAGGTGGTATTTTATTTAAACTTTGTAATCCTGGGAAATTTGTAACTTTATTAGACATTTCGGATTTAGAAAAAAAAACAGTTAATTCCAGTTATTCATCAGTTTGCGTGCAGAATTGTGTTTTCTTACGTAATAATCTGTTGCTTTATAATCAGGCTATTTTTGGCAGACTTATTAAAAATAACAATTAAAAGGGGAAGTACCTATAGTATTTTCATGCCAAACCTTGCACCGCAGCTCCACCCTCCGCCATCCCCCCGTCTTAGAGGCCGAGTTTGTGATTGGATAATGTTTACCGCCATCCTCCTCGATGGGGGCGTGGCAGTATACATTGTCCAATCACAAACTCGGGCTCATAAGATGGGGATGGTCGAGGGTGGAGCCACGGTGCAAGGTTTGGCAAGATAATACTATAATTTCCTAATAATCAGGCTATTTTCGGGTGAAACTTGTATCTAAAATATAAAAAACGATGGAGTTTTTTGAATCATATATATACTTTTGTTGCTATGAGGATTTAATTTAATTGTTGCAACTTTTAGACTTGGCGCAGAGGAGTTGCGCAGATGCGGGACCTGATGTTACAAAGCAGACACCTTCCAGCACAAAACCTAAATCCAAATCGACTTCGAAGAAGGTTAATATATTTAAATTAAGGTGGATTTATACCTGATGGGAGTACAGATTTGATGCACTGTTTATTATTATATATAGGGTAAGACAAATGACATGTCAGCGTGGTTCAGCCTTTTTGCGGATCTCGATCCTCTTGCCAACCCGGACGCAGTTGGCAAGAAAGTTGCAGAAGAAGATGACCGTAACTGCTAACTATTGTTTTTAAAACACTGCAGGATTATTTTATGGAGGGCAATTCCAAAATAGTTAGTATATACATATAAATTTGGTAAAAACACAACTATGGTAAACAAAAAGAGGTAAAACCCAAATTTATATGCACAAAAGTTCTAAAAGGTGTTTGAAATTTCTTGTGTGAACCCTATCCCAATCTATTGTAGCATGGTATTTGTACTCCATAATTTGTATAACTGTTAAAATTACGAACACGTATTATTATAAGATTACATAATGGAGTATAGGAGCTATCGATGCAAAAATGGTAGCATTTAATTATATAATCGTTTATGCGAATACATTTATGAATATATTAAAGCATGAAATTTAATGCGAATATTGGTTGGTTGACATATATAATATTATATTATGTTTTTATATACTGTCATGGAATATTCCATGAATATATCCTGGAAAAGTCATGGAATTTTGAAATTTGTCCACAGGAAATATTTTGTTAAACTTTGTTTCCTTATATTTATTAATATACATGCAATATCATACGCTCTTGGTAATACGGAAAATATGTCTATAGTGGAATCTCAAGAAAGTGGGAAAACTTTCCACCATAGTCTGGTTTTCCAAAATAATTTTTTTAAAAAATAAATTTATAATTGTTATGTTATATGGAGTAGACATTAAATTTCTATTTTTTTTTTTCAATATTATTTGTTTATATTTCTAGTATATATTTTTATATATAATTTGTATTTGATGTTCATTTTTATTTTTATAAAGTTGCTATGGAAATCCTGGAAAAATTTAGGAAAACGTTTCTTGCGTTTGAATATAGGTGGCGCTGATTGCCTGCTTTTCCGATGATAATGGGCAGGCTAGTGGGGAAAGAAAGGAGGAAGGGAAATCGCGACAGACAGCGGTGATAATGGCGGCCGAAATCAAACCAGCGCCTGGTTCGGCTGCTGCCAAGCCAGGAAGCTCCAGAAAACCGCAACTCATTAATAAATTGGAAGGATGTAACGACGATATAAACGTGGCCAAGATCATTCCCGGCGAGGACGGTGTAATAAGCGTTAGCGACGATAGGTAAGGACTCGTATCCCATTCCGTCGTTTCTTCGATTGTCGTGCAACACTATTGCGCCGGAACCGAATTGCTCGCAATGTCCTGTCACAAGATACGATTGAAATAGCGGGTTGCACGTGCAATTAATTGCGCGCGGATCTGTCTCGCGCAAGAACGTTGCTTACGAGGTGTTGCTTAACATTATAGCCCTTATTTTCGTTAAATTCTATTCCGAATATATTACTAGTCAATTATCGAGTTAGTTTCTGTTCTATTACTGTACATTAGTGCAAATTAACGCGGATATTATCATTTTTAAGAATCGGCGTTTTCAAGAGTGTTTTCTTGATGTTTTAAGGTGTGGGTCGATCAACTTCTTGCTTCGCAATTGTCTTGCGTGAAATCGAGTGATGCGCAATATTTTGTCACGCGCCTGGCTTAAAATGCGTGCCGAGCAATAAAACGTTGCGTGAAAAGTATTGCTACGCAATATAGTTGCGTATGGGGGGCTTTCAGTGGAAAAATCTTATCGTGAATTTCTGCCAGTTAAATGTCCACTCTGCTATCGCGTAATTGATTTACTCATTTCTGTAATTGCAGAACTGTACGGATATGGTTGAGACGAGATAGCGGTCAATACTGGCCAAGTGTGTGTCATTTTATGCCTGGTAAGTAATAATATGATAATTAATCGATTAAAATTATATATTATCTTGATATTATCAAGAGATATTATGGTATGCATATATTTGTTATAAAATTGCATGTTTTTATTTTCCACAATTAAAGCTGCTGCCACAGCAATGGATTACAACAAAGAAACCAGAAGATTATTTATAGGAATGGACAGTGGAACAATTTCTGTAAGGCAATGAGTCAATATCCTGTTTGCATTAAATTGTGTATTTTACATTATAAAATTATGACAACGTTGAATTAAAAAATGTTGACATGAAGTTTGCGGTCAACTTATTCAATGTTGAAATAATAACTTGTTTCATGTGTGAAAACACTGGAAATATACTGGACTTTTGAGATGAAAGTTTAGTAGACACCCTGTAGTGTTGTTTTCATTATTTCAAAAATACAATTTTCTTGCAGGAATTTCTTCTGGCGGATGACTTCAACCGACTTACTCCGCAGCGCAGTTACATGGGTGCGTATGGGTTATCTGATTTGTGAAGACTTTGGGTTGAGTGTTGAAAATTATTCTCATGCACAATGTTATTATATTGCGTAGCCCACCAAAGCAGAGTGACTGGAGTTCTGTTTGTGTTGACGTGCTGCGAATGGGTCCTAAGCGTCAGCAGAGACAAATATTTCCAGTGGCATTGTTCGGAGACCGGAAGGAGACTTGGAGGTTTCCAATGCAATGCTTGGTGCACGTGTCTACAGTATCCTTGCTCTTGCCGTACCTAGTTAATTTGCAAACTAATTATTTTAGCCTGGTTTTTAAAACATCTTCATTCTGCATTCTGAGAGAAATCTTGTACCTACAGGGAAATTGCAGGTTGTTCAATTTAATAGTAATTTTTGAGAGAAAAGAAACACTGCAGAAGTCCACTATTAAATTATTCAAACTGTGGTTTGTATTTAAGAAATTGTGGTATTTATCTGTAAATGTGGGAAATCAGGAAATTTTTTGTTTGAAAAAGTATTTGAAAAAGTGTGAGAAAAAGTTTCAGGGAATTGTCAAAAAGTTTGAAATGTTAAGAAATAATTATGTTGAATTAAAAGTTAAATGTAACACAGTATCTACTGAACTGGAAAACCTGGGAATTTTGCGTTATACACTTTAAATCCTGGAAATGTACAGTAATCATTAATTAAATACCTGGAAAATTTTATAATTGAGTAAGACACTTTGAATTTTCTTGTACTATAATTTCAAATTATGGATAATATGTTAGATTCCTGTTTACAAACGGTTACTTCACTTATTTACTCAGTTTGAATGCAGGATTAATCGTGTTTCGTTATGTACATCCATCTGTCCCTTTATTATTCAAGTTGTGTCCTGTAAAAAAGGTTACCGCATCTTTAACTCGGGTGTTAGATTCGACTCGCAGTCGAAGCACGTGTTCATCGGTGACTACTCTGGCCATATCACCATGCTTAAAGTGGAAGAGGATGGTTGTAAGCTGATAACAACCCTGAAAGGACATTCGGGTAAGGCTTAAATCTGGGTTTCTTCATTCACGCACCCCGCCATGCAACTATCGATCGCGCGCTATTAATGATGACCGGCATTCTATACGATGAGTTTGCATTTCCCATGTGGTTGCAAAGCAGGCAGCATACGTTGTCTGGCTTGGGATCCAGAGAGAAGATTACTGTTCTCTGGCAGTTTCGATCAAACTGTGATCGTATGGGACATCGGAGGACAGAAGGGCACCGCTTTCGACCTCCAGGGTCACCAGTAAGTGCCACGCTCTTTCATATGCACGTGGCTGTCAGATTACCGGATTACACGTGACTTGAGATACTTGAGGTTTGAATAATTCATTTTGCAGCAACAAAGTGACCGCTCTGTGTTACGCGTCCGGGTCGAGACAGTTGATTTCAGGAGGTGAAGATGCGGTTCTCGTGTTTTGGGACATGAACACGAAACGTCAAGAAGTAAGTGTGTAAACGTGTAAAATGGTTCATATCAATCAGGGAAACCTGGAGAATCTGGAAATCTCAGGGAATTCAGATTTCAGCTAAAAATAGAATTTTCCAAAATTTTGCCAAAAACCATACAATGAGTTTTAAATTCTATTATTTAGAAAATGATTGGAATAAAACCAGTTTCACTATGGTAGAATATACTCGGGAAAGTTTGCCTATGCACTCTGGAAAACCTGGAAAACTCAGGGAATTTAGATTTTAGATAAAAATTCAGGGAATTTGAGTTTTGCCAAAAACCTGGAAAACTTAGGGAAAATGGTAATAACAGATTGGTATGAACTTAAATTAGGTTGTGCATGTGTTTGGTAATGATTATTCCAGTAATTAGAAGCTTATACTTTATTATGTAGTGGTTATGTTTAAACAAAGAATGCTTGTATAATACCATAACGTGATTTTTAAAAACTAGACTCCTGAATGGGTGGAATGTGATACTTGCCAACTGTGCAGTCGTCCGTTTTTCTGGAATATAAAAGCGATGGTGGATCAGAAGACAATTGGGCAGAGACAGGTTGGTGGAGTGTGTTGATTGGGTACAGTAATTAATTATTAGGAGAAATTTGAAATGTTGTTTTGTTCGGCGAAGCATCATTGTAGGAAATGCGGACGGGCCGTGTGCGATAGGTGCAGTAGCAGTAGGACTTCGATTCCTGTCATGGGTTACGAGTTTGATGTTCGTGTCTGCGAGGAGTGCCACAGACTTCTTGCAGAACAAGAGTGAGACAAGTTTTATATATTCGATCAGTATGCTAAATAGTTTAAGTTGATTTCATTCTATTGATTTATTGCACTGGTCTTTCTCTACCATTACTTTATGATGTCCCAATATCAAGGCTCTAAAAGAGTACTTCCAATATTCAAAACAATTTGTTGTACAATACAAACAGCAGATCCTCTGTGGGGGAGATGCATAACTAAGGTTTTCAGTGCATCTTTGTGCACGTGCAAAACAACAGAATATTCATGGGAGGAGCAAAATTAAGGCTTGGAAACAATTTGTTGTATAATGCAAACAGCTGATTCTTTGTGGGAGGTGCATAAATATGACTTATATAATTTGTGTGCAGTGCGAACAGCAGATCCTTTGTAGGAGGATCATGTAATTAAAGTGTTTACAGGATATTTATGCAGAGAGAAAGGAGTTTTATGTATTGAAATCAATATTTGATCCAGCCCTCTTGAAAGTGTTGCGTGTTTCACTCCAGTGCTTACAAAGTCCTTACTTTATAGGGGTTTAAACTTGTTCGAACCCTGGTATAGAAAACGTATTGATATAGTAAATGTATTTTGTGTGATGCAGCTGCACTCCTATGGCTGCATTCCACGACAGCAGACACAATATAGTGTACATGGATTTAGATGAAAGCAGATCTCGACTTCTGACAGTCGGTGCTGACAGAATAATTAAGGTATTACAGAGAGACATTACGTTTCTTGAGGGTATTAATTCTCTGTTTCAATGATGACAGCTGTGGGACTTGAGTAGCATGCTACAGAAGTGATGCGGGATGATGAGACTCGTAGCCTGCAGGACGCGAGACTGTTCGAGCTTCTCGAAGTCAGAGTCTTGGAAAAATCTGTCTAACAGCTGCTCCAAATATCCTTTTCGTGTAGGAGTACATTTGCTAAATTGCTGCCGGAAATCTGCTTATATTTATCAATGTACTTGAGATTACCAATTTTTGTTTTTCGTCTCGTTTCACGATACTATTACTTTCAGCATGTGTTTCCTGCTGAAATTTTTTTCCATTACTATTACTAAAAAATGGTTTATTTGAAAAGAAACTGTTGCCCATCACTTGCCTTGTATCAAGGGCTAGAGAGGTGAAGTGTACCTTTAGGGAAGTTAGGCTCGCGGTCGAAGTGTCGCTGTCGCGTGAAAATGGGCAACGAGCAAAATTCAATAATTCAAATTCACACCTAAATTTGGCAATGGGAGGGAGGTTCAGGAAAGTTGCTGCTTATAATTCAGTCACTAAATTGGTGTTAACAATTTTTGCAACTGTAATTGCTAAAAATGTGACATGCGTACAGCAGCTATTTTCAGTTCTGTACCGTGTGAAACGTATGCAAAAACCTGAATTTTAATGGTGTATACTGCAAAGGTAAATTAAATCCATGTTTGTAGGTATGTATTATATTTATACAAATAAACAGTAAAGCCACTGCTGCAATGATTCACAATCACATGTAAGTATATCTTCATTGAATTTACTGGGAAATGTGATTTTGCAGTACGTGCATATATGCAAATTTTAAAAGTTTTCATTTAGGCAATGGTAAATAAAAAATTTAAAAATACTTTCAGAAAATTTGTCAGTACATCTACAGGGTGTCTACTGATACTGGAAATCCTGGAATTATACTGGGATTTATTTGTTGTCCTTGAAGTTCTGGAAATGTACTGGAATTTTTTCATAATCCTGGAAAATGTATCATTTTTGACACTTAACACACTTTCGTTTATTGATTTCTGTCTTCCTCTTCTAATTTGCTTGGAACAAAATACCAATTAATCATGAGACTTTTGAAATTCGATGGTTCATTCCACTTATTCATCCGTTTTTAAGGGATTATGTAACTATCTTTCATTTTATGTATTTTGTGTCCTGGGAAAAAGTTATAATATCCTTGACAATACTGGAATTTGGAAATGAAAGTTTAGTAGACACCCTGATCTAGTGCATTTAAAAGTAATTTGCTATCTGCATTCAGTTTAAGCAAGAGTGGTTTAAGTCATTCCTTTCAACAACTGCAAACATGTTTGTGATAGAATTGCTGTGCATATGTTTGCATAAATGCACAAAATACAACAGATCTGCATTTAAATATACAAGTGTATAATGAATCGGTCAATACAGATTCAAAGTAATTCAATCAATTGAAGCACAGCCTTGAAAAACGTTGTATCTGCCTGCTGCTTACGAATCCAGGATACATTTTTTGCGATTCCCTTGTAATATAATCCTCCATAAATAATGATTGCATCAGGAATGTGATTTTGCAAGTACACTAACTTACTTTTGTCAAAATGTTACTTCACAACATTTTACGAGGCTGCACTTTAATCGTTCAATTACACAAAGTGTTTAAAACTTTTTACAGACACCGTGTTTGTACATTCAGTTGAGGTAATTTCGTTGGTAATCGCCCTGAGATATTTACGCAATCACCAATAGTTGTTCTTGTACTTAAAGTCAATGTTGGTTTTTGACATTCGTTGCGCGCGGCAACTAAAAGTTATCATTTGTCAGTATTCATTGACAGAAGGTAACAGATGTCTTTGACCAATTTCATATTGACAAAAACCAACATGTTTATCATTTATGTGATGTACTAATTCACAGGAGCTGTTAACCATGAGGCACCGATTCCTCGGGTTCCTCGCACGTCACGTTCTCCTGCAAGTCACAGTTCTGTCTAACGGGGTTAAACAACAATCCAACATTGCAGTAATGTGAGAACTTTTGTCCCCTCACACACCTGTAGAACACGTGACACTCCTGTTCATAATCCGGGTAGTACCCATCAGGTTTGCCTGAACAGTCAAATGGAGGAGGTGGAACTGACTCCGGGTCCGGTGGTGTCTTGAACAGTGACATCCTGTTCCCCATGGAAGGTAGACCAGCATACCTTGGTTGGTTGTGACACAGGTCATCGGAATCCCTTACGCACCTTCGAAGTTTTGTGTTGAAGATGAGGTGTTGCGGGCAGCGATGGGATGTGAGGACACCGTGAGAGCAGATGTTGAAGGATCTGCACTGATCTTCAACATCCACGTAGATGCCAGGCAGTGCACAATTCTTGACGGTCAGCAGCTCCTGGGGACACTGAACATAAGTGCTTTCCCCATTTACGCATACGGATACACTCTGACAAAGACCCTTCTGCACGTTGACGTAAATGCCGTTGGGCACTTCCGTACAATTTGTCTGCGTTGCCATCGGTGTATCTGTTGCTGTCCTTGCCTGAGGAACCAGTTGAACCTGTCCAGTGTAGTTCTTGAACACCCACCTTTCATCGGCGCATTCCACTCTGGCCGGGTGATCACATTTGCGAAATAGGATATTGAACACCCTATCCGGAGGACATTGATAGGCTGTTGCATCTCCCGATTGACACTCGTACCATCTTCTACACCCACTTCCAACGTCCGTGTAGTAACCATCAGGTTTGTCCTTGCAGCTAAACGAATTGCCCACATCTACCTGTTCCATCGGATCGTCGGCGCACTCAACGTCCGATTCGTGTTCGCACTTCTTAGAGGTGTCACTGTATAACTGACCTGTTGGACACTGGTAGGTTAAGCTCTGGTTACCTGGGAGACACACGTAGAAACCCCTGCAGTTGTCCTTTGTGTCAGCGTAGAATCCAAACTTGTCGGTGCAGTCGTGCCACTTGTTCTCGGGAGACGCTAAGCAAGAGGCTTCCGTTGCCGGAAGGCAACTCTGGCTGGCTGTGTCAAAGACCTGGCCGGTTGGACAATCAACAGTTTGCACCATTTTCCCTTCTACACACACGTAAAACCTGGAACAGTTTGTGTTCCGGTCAGGGTAGAATCCGTTCTGTTTCGCTACACACATGGAACTTAACGGGTAAGTCGCAAGCTGTTGAGGTTGGCAGCAACTGGATGCGGTGTCAAAGATGAGGTTTTCCAAGCAATGACCTAGTAAGGTATGGATGCTATTGTGACATCTGTAGAATGACCTGGAACCGGTGTCCTTGTCGGGGTAGTATCCATCCGAGACTCCGGTGCAGTTAACTATCGGAGGGACACACTGGGATTTGGAAGTGGTGCAGGGAATGAAGGATGTTGAACCTGACTTGCATTCGTACTCATAAGTACAACCTGATGAGTAATCGGTGTACCTTCCATCTGGAAGCCCCCAGCAGAAACCTTGTTTCTCATCGGTGCATTTCAACCGGTTGCTTGGAACGCAACTTTGAACCGTGCTGTCGAAAAGATGCCCTTTGTGACATTGCATCCTTGACACCGCCACGCCTTGTCTGCATCTGATGTACTCCTTGCAACCTTTCAAAGTGTCTGCGTACAAGCCATCAACTCTTCCCCAGCATCTTGAATTAACAAGTTCACGTTCCAAGGCAGTACCAGCATCATCACCACCCTTGCAAGATACAATGCCTTTACGGACGCAGGAACGGCTTTGTTCGTTGAACATTGTCCCGGATGGACACTGGAGTGACACCAAGTTCCTGGAATCCTGGCAGTAATAGTAGGTTTGGCAGTTGTCCTCGTAGACTGGGTAGTAACCGTCACGCTTGCCGGAACACTTGACGGCGTTAGTACCTGTTCTTATCCTTGTGGAAGACCCTGGGGAGGAAGATCCTGGGATGGAAGATACTGAGATAATGTCCCTAGGGCAGTGTCCTGTTGATTCATCAGTACAGTGACCAACATCAGGATCGAAGATACGTCCCTTAGCGCAAGACAGTCTAGCGGTGACACGGTTATTCTTACAGTAGAAAAATGTTTTACACTTTGATGTCAGAACTGGATGGTAGCCATCTTCTTTTCCAGCACACACAGGATCTTGAACCGTGTTACCACATTCTACGGAAGACTTTTCCCAGCAACACTGTCTAGCGGTGTCAAATGCCTTCCCTGCTGGACACTGAAACAACGTCGATGCGGGCATCGCGCCGTGGCACAACTGGAACATGCGGCATCCACTGTTGGGTAGAACGTGGTAACCATCAGGTTTGGAAGAACAGTGGACGTAGTCTTCGATGCTACCTTTGATGTTGGAGGAAGAGGAGGAGGAGGATGAACAAGATACTGCGGTAGCGGTGGTGGAAAGACACCGGTTGGTTGTTGCGTCAAATATTTCCCCCGGTGGACATTGCTGTTCGGAAATGATGGTACCATTGCAGCACTGAAGATACTTGCGGCATCCTGATGGGATGTGAGGGTAGCAGCCGTCAGATCTGCCCGAACATGGGTCCTTGTCCATGCAGACAGTTGAGGTGGTTATTGTTACGCAGGATGATGTGGAGGTGTCGAAGATGGATGAAGGGGGACAGGAATGTACTGATGGGTGAGTGGTAAGGCATCGGATGAATAGTTTGCAGTTGGTGTTGGGCACAACGATTGCTGTGTTTGGGGCTCTGGTTGAACAGGAAGGAAGTTGGCAGTGGACGTGGTCCTTGCACGAGGCTGCGACGGTGTCAAACTGCATCGTTGTGCCGCAAGAGTAGTTGAACCTGTTCCCATCATGGCACCTGCAGACCAACATCAGACACATTGCTTTACAAAGTTAGGAATATTTAAAGGTGAACAAGCACAGTTTTGTAACACCCCATGATATGGAAGTATGATTTTAATGTACATAGCAGGTTTTATTTCGATTAATGAATCCACTCACGTGGTTTAGATTTTTATTTTTACCTGAAGTAGTCGTGGCATAGGCTGTTGTAATCTGCATAATAACCATCTTCCAGTTTAGAACAATCGTCGTAGAAAACATGTTGGGTAAATAATTGCACGTTGGAAAATGACTTGTCGCAAACTGATCTCGACTGCGTTACGAGTCCACCATCCTGCAATATTAAAAAGCAACAAAAGTCACGATGAGAACATGATTTACCTTTGTTATTTTAACATATCTATTCTATATTAGACTATTATTTGTAACAAAAACACATTTCCCTTAATTTTCAAACTTTCCTTTGTTTCAGTAGGCCTATATTACGTAAGCCTTACGTATATAGATGTGAACCAGAAAGTTTTTATTCTACTAGTGTTCCATTTTCGTATTATATAAACTACATTTATTATCTGTTGGTTCATAAAGTGTATTTCAGTTACTTAAAAGTGATGGAAACAAAATTATGGAAGACATTGGGGAAAAAATGGGGGAATATAAAGATTTTTCTCTGAAGCGTATAGGTACGCGGTAACTTAGCGCAATTTATTTATGTGTATGTTTTCACTGTCTTCTGTTCTTTTGATGAAATTGTCAACAAAACGTGTGCTAAGTTACGAGTGAAGTGCTCACATCCTTGTACATGAAGTACTACACTGTTTAAAATACTTGCGGTAAGAGACATTTTTGCCTCTAACCTATAAATATGTCTTAGAATTCTTTCATTCTCCAGGTTGACATGTCTAGCCGAGAGCAATTGCTGACAGTTACTGTTGCACGAGGACAAGTTCTGTTATATAGTTACTACATACATGTAATAATATAGTTTTTCTTATATAATGGACCCTGTAATATGAAGTGTGAAGGTTTTAAACGGCCATTTTGTGTTGCAGGCAAAGAAGAGGTTTGCATGGCACGCGAGGTCAGTAGTAACGGATGGCAAGGTCAGACAGGAAGTACACTGCACCATTGCACATAGAATATAGTGGAGGTCGGAGGTGAAGAACCCGGATTCACCATTTTGGCCCATGAAACGCCATCACGAACTCAACCTTTGCGGCAAGTTTGCCGCGGCGGCGCGCAACTCCATCTACGAGTTCTTCGTTTGCACGCAATCAACTTGGGTCACATTGAAACCCTCATATAACTAAAATAGTAAGTTCATACTTTTATACTTTGCACACTTGGTTTTAAATGTTTCATTCGTTCCAAACATGTCGAGATGAGAATTTTGGTTTTCGCGCTACTATAACAGTATCGGTATAACAGCTTTACTCCCTATAAAAGTACATCATGTTTAATTGTGGGTTTAGCTGTACTACATTGAAAATATAGAATTCCATGACTTTCTAGGATTGCCATTATCATTTTGCATACATTAATCCCATGATTTTCTTCTTCAAAATCATTATTATAGTTCAGCGCAGATGAAGTTTGGCAAAATATTCCTGTGAATAAACTGAGAAGTTGGAAATATATAAATATTTTCAATGTTTTCCCTGACCAATTTCAAAATTCCAATGTTTTCCCTGACCAATTTCAAAATTCCAATGTTTTCCATGACTCCAAAACATTAAGTACTAATAAATAAGCAACATCTATTTTGGTTTTCTTACCTGATCATTTTCAGATGACTCGTAGAAATCTTCATAAGATGCTGCCAAGTTCATCATTGCAATAAACCCTTTTAAAAAAGTACAACAATGTAATAGTTATTTGAAAGTTTTTATGTACAGTACTATATTTTATGTTTTGTATACATATGTAGATATGTTTGAAGGGGTTATGCAGTGAAGGCATTGAGCACATGTCTAGTGATGACGTAAGAAAACGTGCAAAGTATGGCATGTGACTGCACAGCTACTTTGAAACATGTCGTGACATCCGTATCCTCTTCTATTCTTCTACTCTCATATATATTTTGCTTTTTCAACCCGTTAGTAACTCCATGTCTAAACGCCACACTAATAGCAATCATTATTTGGTTGTTCGGAATTCAACCACCAGGTGGCTAAAATAAGGAGAACCATTGTAAAACATTGCCAGAAAGCTGCCCCATTTTGGTGATAGATTTATTTGCAGGTTGTTATGATATTTAAATCAACTTATTAAGTAGTCAAACTTCAGAAATAACTATAATTAACTCGTCTCATTATTGACTTTTTCCTGGTTTTTTCCCCTATACAAATTTGCGAATTCTTTTTTGAGCAAATTTGTTACATGTAAAATTGAAAAGAAAAGGGAATTGTGTTATAATTAGGGTTTATATGCATGCATTTGGGATTTCCTAGCATATTGATGATGTCTGACCCATGTGACCTTTCCGTGACTGGCATAACTAACTTTCTGGATTTACCATCTTGTGATGTAAAATAAGCACAAAATGAAACATAAAGCCCTGTTGGATCCAAAATTCCTATCAAATGCAGAAACAATATAACCAGTGATAAACAGAGATGCAATTAAATATTGTGGTACCCTGTGCCCCCCTTCCCCCCCCCCTAGGGACCATTTTTTGCTTTTGTACATATAACTTTCATAACTTTCTTGCTTTGTGCATTAGTTTCTTGGAAATTGTTGCATATTGGTTGATGGATGTCAAATTCTCAATATTAGTTGCTGCATTAACCAATGCAACAATTTCCAAGAAGATGACATCTCCATTTTACTTTAAAGTTAGCTGTGAACACAGTATACTACTGTAATATGACAATATTAGTGGGAACTTTTGCATTTCTTTGTATGTATAGTACATGCATGCTTTTATTTGTACAAAAGTTTGATAGTTTTTACCACACAACTTCTGATAATATTACATAACATTACATTGCATGAGATTCATTAGTGCCCTCTAGTGGTCGTTTTTAGAAATTATCCATATTAGTTGCTTTTTAGAAGAGTTTGAGAATGTTGAAGAATGGGCAATGGAGGGATTGTGCACATATATTGGATGATGATGATGGGGGGGGCATTAAAGATGTGTCACGTGACTGCCAGTTCCGCATATTTGAGGTTAGTGCGCGTGCGCCGAGTGGTGCGTGTTGTTATTACACTCTCCACTATTATTGTTATTATTTAGATGCCAGTAAAGTTGAAGAAGTTGCACGAACCAACATCTTCGGCCCACAGGGCTTGACCCCAGGTCGCTCTTCACAACAACCAAGGTGAAAGCGTGCACAATTCTCTCTCTTCTTCATTTTTTTACACACAAAATTTCCCTTTTTTTGTCCTCCCCAACTTTTCACACTTAAATGTTGCATATGCAACAAATCCTCGAAAACAGCGTTGTTCCGGTTCGGGAAATTACGCAATATATTTTTTTTAATCTCCAATTTCTTCGAAACATCCCCTGTCTAATATTATCATTATCATCCATATCCACACAATAGCTGAAACACGTGCTTCGTTTGCATGACCGCCATTACACCAGTCATTCTCTAGTGATTCTACTAGATTATGTATGTTCATTAAAATGTCACTTTATATATCATTGTAGGTGGTATTATTGATAGTAATTAGTAAATGATTTCAGAAGGTAGTGTTAGAGGCTAGTTAGTATACATAGACTTGAAACTGACTGGTGCAATGGCTGTCAAAGATGTGGAAGTTTCTAGTTAGAATACTACACATCTTGATATTTGTTAAGTGAAACTAATATTAATTTGGTATCGTGATGTTAATATACAAAATTGTGTTTAAAGTGGGAACAAAAATGTATTACAAGTACTATAAATATTCCTTTGATGTTAGACTTATTACATAGAACATATTATTCATGTGCAGTCAATTTTATTATTTGGGGAATACATATATGTTTAAGATGTGCTTAGGCCTACGTAGAAATAAAATTCCAAGTATTTTAGTAACTTATTGCTAAAATAAACAGTGGCAATGACACCAGTGATTTACAAAAACTTGATTGATGTATTCTGTAATACCTACTAGTATGTATATACTATTTTTCAAAATACATTTCGATTAATATAGTACTATTGGCATTATTTTATATACAAAGTCATGAATTGTTGACTGAAACAACAAAATCATGTCCATTGTTTATGGTAATTTATAGTTGGTAAATGGAATTGAAAGTTTAAAAAATAAGGGTGACAGGTTCTAGGATAAACTTTGCCACGTTTAGATAATGATTGACGTAAGGATGTTCATCAGAGGAACAAGTTTGTGTGATTTGTAACTTGTCAGTGCTATGAATGTGATTGCTAGATCAATAATGGTGGCCACAAGCAGAGTTGAGGTGAATGTGCCAATGTATCACTCTGTCTGTCATTTGTTTTTCATGGTCCTAAACCTCCCACATGACAATTCAACAGGAAGTTATATCTTCTTTTGTGTTATATTGTTAAATGCAGTCATTTGTTCTTTGTAATTTATAAATATCTTTAGTATATATTATTTTATAATATGTTTTAAATTATTTGTCTGCAAGTGGAGCTGTCCATTTAAATAATTAAGTTAAAATGTAACAGAATTGCTGAATTTTATAATTAAACTATTTAAAAAGCTCTTTTACATTGCATACAAAAACCACATGATTTATTGCAAATGTTACAGTTGAGGTTATAAATATTGTAATGGGCGAAACAAAAATCCTGAATTTTAAATAAACTATTCAATAGTTGATTAAATATAATAATGTTAGGTTATATCTTAGGGGTAACTTACCTACTAGTGCCACATGGAAGAAGGTTGTCCATGCTGGCTGTCCCATCTTGGGAACACACCCCCTTTTGGGTCACCAAACAACAAGTTCTCCGATTTCAAACTTTTGAGGGAAACTTTTTGTTACAGCTGCAGGCAGATGAACATGTAGTACCATAAAGTTTTGTAAAAGTTCTTTCAATATTGCTTTGTACATAGTTTTGGTTTATATAACGGCGGGGATGAAAACTTGCTGGGTTATAATTGGCTGGCAGGAAAGCAGCAATGCCATTGGTCCAGGTCTTTCACCAACCTCAACTTTGTATTTTAATATCAGTTTCATCTTGAAATACTAACCGAAATTGCTAACAAATTTGGCTTGCAGTAAGTATTTTGTCATTGGTCAGCTTTAGGGAAACTTATATGTATACATATGCAGACAAACCAACAATGATAAACCCCAGTTTGGAAAACTATTACATAATTAAAAAATGTTGAGGTGAATTATAGAAGTGTAAAAACTCAGTGTAAAGAAAACTTTTAAAACATTTTGGAATTACAATTGATGGAATTAATTTTTAGAGTTAGGCTATATTATGTAATTACAGTTCCATTCGAATCAATTTATATGACATGTAGTTATAATATTGCATTGTATCACTGGTTTATTTCAAGAGTAATTACAAGTTCATGTCATTTATAGTTGGTCACAGTTATGGATGTAATAAATGTCTGAATGATCAGTTTTAGAAACTTGAAAGTTATACATACCTACTATAATAAAGCTCTGCATAGACTATATAGTGTGATGAACAGTGTGTTAAACAGACTTTTGACCAGTTTCTTAGGAATTAACCACTTAATTCATTTAAGATTTCAGTGAAACCTGTCAGAGCTAGAATATATCACAAGGGTCTGGATAGTTTTTCCACATTGGGTCTCTGTAAAACTCTATATAATGAGAGATGCTAACACTGAAATATTGATGAAAGGTCTGAGATATTGTGGGATGTTGGAAATTCCTTTGACCCGAAATAGCTGGAAAAAATGGAGGAGATGGAGGGGAAGGAAGAAGAGTTTAGATGGTGGAGTGGTGCCGTCATCACCTTGAACCCGTTTGGTGCGCATCCTGTTGCATCTGATTTATTATCTGCAGGCTATATACACTGTTTTCACGTTTACCAATGGCACTGCTGCTCATCTTCACCGAGTTGGCTGAACAGAATAACAGTTGGGCGTCTGGCCCTGACCTCTCACTCTTGGCCCTCCTCCATCCATATCCCCTCCACAATCTTCCATGGCACGTGCCCTATCCATGAACACAAAGGAATCATATGCTCATTTCAAAATTTATCACTTTCCCAGACCAATATTTAAAATGTTTCAATGACGATATTCTGCTTAAAGGTGAACTAACACGGGTTTGTGATAAGGTTTTATATATACACTGGAACTTAACCTACACAAACTAAAACTCTAAATGAAGCAAGTGTTGCAACAAAATCTGTGTGGAAATTAGTAGGAAAAAAAAGTTATTTGGCACTAGAAGTTGCTAGAAGTTAGACATTTTAAGGCTGTTCTGCATCAGTCATTTGACGTCACAAACGCCAGAACATTCAAACTTTTGATTGTTAATAACTTTTTAAACTAATTTACATAAGGATTTTTGTTCTTATTAATTAACACTTGATTTATTAATGGTTTTACTTTTACCTTTTACAAAACCGTATCAGTTCAACTTTAAATGCAATGGAAAATGTTACAAAATATCACATAGGGTATGGACCTCTCAGTGTTATGATACTGTAGTGTAAGGAATGGGACCCAATTGTTACAAAATATGCATAAGTATTGTTATATGTAGGCCTATGTGAGGTTGACTCAACATGTTGAACATGCATTGGATGGAAGGGATCAAAAACTGGAGGTTTTTTGATATGCAAATTTTATGAATGGTAAAAAAATCTAAAGATAAAAATCCTAGTTGTAGTTTTTCAAATATGGCCGCAGTTGATTAAAATTTCCTGATTTAATTCGAAACTTGGTTGTTCCTTTGTGGTGGAAATATGATTGTGTGCAGGTGAAGATCCGCTTTTGTAGCAAGAAATTGTTTACATCCGGGTCTTGGGAAAATAATGATGAGGGCGGTTGTTCGCTTGTGGCCATTATTGTCTGGCCACATTTTTAAAAATGGTCACGTGACCTTTTTGCGCGTGCCAAATGACCCCGCCTACATAATAAGCCAGTTTTACTGTTTTACATACGAAACCATGAGCTATTATTTCATTAATTAAAATTCTCGCATTTTATTATTATTATCCAATTTTAGGCTTACTATATTCTTTGTGTTTTTGCATGCCTTGGGCTCATCATTTTTTTATCTGATAGTTTCAACTTGAACCTGCCCATTTCGGAGCAATTTTCTTGCAATTATCTTTCATCTCACCCAACTCCGATTTCTGGAAACTTTGCAGCAATTTATAAATTCCTAACATATTTCCCTTTATTACAAAAAAAAATGATAGTTTGCGTCAATTTAATAAATTTGAAGTAATTCATTCATTTTCTAACTTTTAATTACTTTTACATAGTTACATATTTATTTTGAATAAAAAATTGTGGAACATTCATGTATAGGCCTATACAGAAATGAATTTGGTTATTGTAGTCTTTCTCAAACTGTAAAACATGTAAATTTATATGCAAAGTTGTATTTATAAGGTTAAATGTCTGGCGCCGAAACGGTGGCTCCAAAACGACTACGCCAAACCGTGGCTGTATTCAAAATTCGTTCGATTAGGACGGATTAGGACCGAATAACGGGATGGTGAGTTTCAATGCATGCAGATTGAATATTTTCAATAGTATAAAGTAATATGTGTCGAATCCTATTAGCTTCACTGCTGCTTTTCGATTTTTGTTATGATTATAGCGCATTTTTTGACTGATGATAGTACCAACAGTACTGGATTGCATTTGCGTAATTGGCAACACTCACTGTTGCGACCGGTTGCGACATTTTCGAATGCGACTTGGACCTTTTTCTTTTTGGACGGAGTTGCAATCCGCGGCCGCTACAAGGAAAACGACTACCGAATTGGGCAGAATATCAACAAAAGGCAACGAAAAAGTGAGTTTTATAGTTTTCTTTTTCAGCATATTTCATTGAGCAGTGATAATATTCGTCGATTTTTGTTTCAATAATTTCGCGTGACAAAAACATGGCCGTGCATGGCCGTTTCGAGAAGCTAAAAATATGTCGGTTGTAGATGAATAATTAGAGCAGGTTGTATTTTGATCTAGCTATATGACTTTGTTCGAAGGGGGATTTTCTGATATTCGTCTGATACACTTTGGAAAAAAGGAAAATGAAGAGACCCACCCTTGAGAGAAACTATTGTTCATTTTGAGTTGAACTGCCGAAACGCTTTTAGTTGAAGCGCTTTTACATTTTCCCGTTTTCCTTCGCTTCTTCATCTACAAAATGCGTTTGGGGGTGAAATAAAATGAAATTATTTGGGGGGGGGGGGTAGGGGGGGGGCAACAGTGAATTATTATAAAGTGTTGATAAAGCCTCAAATAACCTGCAAATAGCCTCTGAGTTTGCACATAATAGCGTATCGTATTTCTAAAATTTATTTCTGAAATGATATAGGCCTATGTTAATTTTTTATATTTGGTTTCATGATTATGTCATTTAGTAGTCATTTACGTCATTATTTGACAGTTTATCATGTAATGCTAGAAGATAAACAAGACAAGCAAGATAAATGTCCTTTCCTTGCTGACCCAACATATAATTTTCAAACTTTAGTTGAGGATAATAATACAATTTGAGAATATTGTATTTCGTCACAACCTTGCTGCAAAATTGACCTTATATGCAAAATTACAGGATCTGATTACCCAATAGTCACGTGACTATATTGCATCATGTATACGTGCAAATTATTAAAATATTAATCATTTATTTGAGACGCGTATAAAAAGCAGTTTGTGGTCTTCAAAGTTGTGATGGTTATCCAAGATGGCCGCCAAATGTCAATAAGGAAATTGGCAAATGATCCCTTACTACAGGGTGTCCAGACTTTTAAAATACTTTGAATTTTCAGCCAACATTTAAGTTTTTATATGTTCAGTTATGTATACTATAGGTATATACATAGACATATGTAATGTCTGACAGTGAACATCTGCAAGTCTGGGATCTTTTTGGAGTGGTGTAAACATTTGCGGGGAGGTGAAATTTTTGGCAACTCATTTTACTCCGTTCATACGAACAGAACATAAACGATGTTTCTATATAGTGTCAACCTGTGACGTCAAATAGAGCCCTATTCACTTGTTCCCTTTATCACCTCCTAAAATACATTCAGTCCATCTTACAACAAAGCCTCGATCATCATACACTACCATATACATTTTCCATTTTAAAGTTTACAACGCTGCAGGTAGTGTATAAACGGAAAATGTTTCTCGTTTCCCGCACCAGGTGACGCATCGAAAACGCTGTTGGTTAAAGGAACAGTATAAAGTTTTACTCCGTTTAGGCAATTCAGTGTTTTCTTGCATGATCATTATTGGCCGATAAATTTATTTCAAAGGATGCCACCATTAGCAATGAAAGCCACGCCTACTCAATTGCTGTAAATATTGAATATATACATTATAACTTTAGTATTGTTATATATTAGCTTTGACAGGGAATAAGGGACAACAAATATGATAAAACGTTTATATTTTTATTGTATACATGAAGACATAGGAGATTATTTGGTGACGTCATCGGCGACCTTGAAGCATCCCTTCAAGGTCAAATAGGGTTGATATTAGTATAATTACGCCTCCTTAACCTCGATTTTACAGCTGACTTTATTTTATAATAGGCGTATTAATAGATGTGTTAATAGGTGTAACAAGTAAGTTTTATTACTGGCAAGTTTCAGATATTTTTGGAGAACAAGGGGTGAAATAGGGGAGTATATCCCTCCCACACACCTCCACAACACAATCTGTTTTCAGACTGTTTTTAGAGTGTGCAGTAGCAGAGGTAAACTATAAAGAGTAAACAGATAAGGTGTGTGCAAGCAAGAGTATATAGTACATCCTGCACATTAGATTGTTGTATAGCGCATGACGTCATCAGTTACGTCACAGTTCACCTACGTCATCAGATATATGATGGGAATTGACCTATTTCACGACCGCTTCGATTGGCTGCGGTGGAGTGGCAAAATGGCGGTCGTCGGTGGACAACTTACCC
>JAQFZQ010000621.1:0-29185 GCA_034696005.1 Glomeris marginata | reverse complement strand
ATCGTGATCAAGGCCCCTGCTGGCCATGAGCAACGCCGATTTTCCTAACACCCTTTTCAGAAAAGCAAAAAATCGTACTTCCCCACCCTAAAAACGTCAAGCGTGCATTCTCGCCTTAAGATCAAAATCTTTGAAGCAATTGCGAGATAAGATAACTTTGTAAAAACATTTAATTTTCTTTTTCTGTTACTGAAATTAGTTGAACTTAATTAGTTTCACTTTTATCATTGCATGTAAGTATATAAAACCAACTATATAGGATCCAATAAAGTGTTTTTTTAATCAGCCTACTATAAATACCACAAAGCAATCTACTTTATACTATTGTTACGGGGCTAATTGCATTCCTGCAACTAGATTGTTTCTAAATTTAGCACTCGGGTTGTCCATTAAGTAGGTATAGCATTACTATATTTGTATCCTGCAAGACAGACTCATCTGTTGTACATAATTAAATGATGCTTCCTTTTAATTATGCACATACTCATTCTCATCTTGAATAACTAACTCCCAGTCCAGTTAAAGTCATTATACTTAAAAACTGGCAAAAACACAAATGCAGACAGAATATAATGAATATTTGTAACTTACAGATATAACAAAATCATGAAATTCGAGCACGAAAACGGCACAAAGCTGGTTTACTTTACCCAGTTTTATAAAAATGTAACACTGAATTCGTGGAAGGAATGTTTAATAATTCTTTTATAACACGGCATTCATATATGATAATGATATGCGAATTTTTTGATACATTTTAGAAAAGTCTCTGCAGGCGTTTTAGTTAGTCATTTTTAAATACAACTTGTATTTTAAATTATAGGGATAAAAAGTTAATTTACAAGACCAGTTGTCCTACTATACAATACAACCATACAAATTCATTGTCTTATAGTACATATTTTATTTACAAAATCTTTTAAATAAAGGAGTTTGGGTATTTTATATTTTAAATTGAAAATGCAGTTTCTATAAATGAAGAATAATGATTCATAAAGGTGTCACTTGAATTCAAATGTTTCAGGGTGTTTTACGAGCATCTGCAAGTGAGATTCAGCTGTGATTAAAGATTACATTTTCAGGAAACACAAGTGGATTTATAGCTTTTTAACGCGTTTCCCACCTATCCTAACATGAACATGTGGTTAACTGCAAGAAAATTTCCTGGTGTTTAGAATAAACCAAAAGCTAGACTTGATCAAATGACCCGATAGAAATTACAAATAAATCGTGACAGGATTTATAAACTTCCATTTTATAACGAGTATCTACATAAACCTTGCAACCCATGAAGACAAATGTGAATATACCATATATAATTTGCAAGGCCTTATTATTAAACAGTGCATGCATGTGCAGCAGCATGTTAAATCAAACTTTTGTATTTTCCAATAATTTTTACTAAGTTTATTTAAGTTCGTCATGCATGGTGTTTGTGTGTTTGTTTGTTTGCGTGAGGTCCCTGGTTCTATCGCGACGATTTTTTATTTCTCCAGCAGGTAATTTTTTGAAATGGCACGAATTGAAGCGAAATGGGGTCTTTAAATAAGTTTATACTTGTGCATTAAACTTAGTACCCAAAAAACTTAGTTTTTTCATATGGCTTGTTAGAAATGCTATGCTGTTTTTTAGAGTATGTATTTAATAAACTCTTGGGATTATTTACAGAAATATAGGTACTGGAATTAAAGTACATAAATTATATTGAGAAATAGTGCAATATTCGACAAATCAATGTGCAAAACGTTTACATTATAAAAGTATAATTCAAGATACAAAGATATATAACACATTTGTGCTAAATCCCAGGGTCCTCTTAATATGCATAGTTCGCAAGAAAATCAAGAACAGTTTAGCAACTCCATTGCATTAACATTATTGAAAACTGCACCACCTATTGGACACAATGTGCATTACCAGAACAGTGTGGTATGGCCTTAAAGGGATATACATATTCCATCACCAAAGTAGGCATGAATGTGAAATTATTTTATGGGCACAAGGTTTGGGAGGGGGTGGCATTGCAGCATGAAACAGTCGGATCGGCCACATCAGCTGTTTATTTATTAGACTGGAAGGTGAGAGCACTCTGATGAGAAACTTGATTCACCCACACGTTTTATAGCTGAAACGATGGTTTTATGTCCACCTCAAAGTGAACCCAACAACGAGCAAAATACAAGTTAGTGATGGTTTAATCGGTTGCTTATATGAAGGCATGTGGATGGAAGTGGATGCGCTGCACACCTGTTGTTGGCCATTAATTTGACCACACACTAACCCCTGTTTTAACAGTTCATATTTCATGCACTCAAACTGTCCTTACAGAAATTTGAAAATGCTGCAACTATATGCAAAAAAATCTGCAACTACAAGCTGTATAACTACCGCATGAAGTGCGCAACAACAGACTTGCTAATTTTGCCTTCATGAAAGATGAAACCTTGCAATATGTAACTGCGCAGCTTCATGTCCCTTCTTATGCTTGATCAAACTACACATGACAATTTTTACTGTGACAAGATGGGCCATGAATCTGTGCAATATACAGGGTGGTTCCAAACTAGAGGTACAAACTATGAAGAGAGGTGTCGCCTGTTATTGCAACCTGCATGAGAGTTGATGACGTACGCAACTCTGTAAACAAAGTGCCACCTGTACGATTCGTGGACATGGGCTCTGAATGGGCCAATCAGGTAGGACCCTGTTTAGAGAGTAGCACACGTCATAATCTGAACGCATGGAGCGTCAACTTTCATGCGGGTTGCAATAACAGTTGGCTCTTCCGGACGCGCATCCAGGTCTGCATGTCTGCAGGTCTGCATGTGAAACAATTACATACACATGAGACATGGCTGCTGCAAGTCTGCAACATACCTGCTGCATACTTCAAGTACACAGCAAACTGCAGGAAGTCTGCACTGAATTTATTGTGCAGCTTAACTCCTACGGAAATTTTCTTCTCGCAGTGCTGCATCAATGCTGCAGCAGGTATGAATGTGGAACCAACACGCACTTCCGACATGTCTGCTGCAAACCTGAAATATGCCTGCTGTGTACTTTAAAGCAAGGTGGCAAAGCTGCGCATGAAGTTTGTAGGAAGTCTGCAGGCTGCCAATTCCAAAACGCTGCACATTGGCTGCAAATTAAATTTGCTGCAGAATTACTGCAGCTTGTCACGTACTTACAGTATGCATCAGGCATTTTTGCAGGTTTGCAGCAGACATGTCGCAGGTGTGTAATTGTTTCACTGCAGACCTGCTGCAGTACTGGTGCAGCACAGAGAGAAGTAATTTTTATAAGGGCTACCTCCCATTAAAGTTTGTACCTCTAGTTTGGAATCACCCTGTAGAGTATTAGTTAAAATACAGCACATTATATGATTTTATTGGAAGATTGCCTTACGCACTTGTTGAATCTACACATGGGATAATATAATTAATGATTGAGGATGTGATAGGAAAAGTTTGTTATGGATGGGAAATAGATGAAAAGACAGTGGTCTGAAAATAGTGGGCCACAACACTCGATCATTACTCGTATGAAAGAACCAACAACACACAAGACCTTGCTTTCTCCACCCCGTAATTTTTTCCACACATTCTGCCATATAGTGGCAGATTTTACAAACCCACGTCACGTTCCTCTTCTTTTTAAACACACATGTTAGCAGGTTTCTTGGCGCCAATTTCATTTCTCCTAAAAACCCCTTTATCCCACGCAAAAACAATACAAAATCCTCATGTTTGTCATATTGTAATAGGAAGTGCGTGGCAATTTTTAACGACGTATTAATTATTTAATTTCAAGATATAATTAACAGCAACAGCTAAATTTAGCTCAAGTTGAAAAAATAAAACATTGTTCAAATGGAAAAAAATGTGATACGTGGTTTTATTAACAATAATGTTACACCTTTAATATCTATATAGTTAATTCCATCATTTAATGGTTATTACTCGTACTGGTACGAAAAATGTAACTACACCATTTATAAAAGCAATTTTAAACAGATTATAGCACAATTCGATTGCAATTTTCCAACAAAAATTGAGATGATGAACAGACATGATTATAATTACATATTTATATTAAAGTGGTACAATTTAATGGCCATGGTTTGTAGTTTGACATTCATGAATTCAAGACCATCTGTGTGCAGTGTTTCCGCACAAAAGTTAAATTTGGATAGTATTAACACTGCAACAGGTGCAATTGAATGCATATAGCTGAAAAAGGAGTGAAATTGAATGCAAATGCAAGTCTCCATATAAGGGGAAAGTTGCACTGCATTTGATTGACACTAAGAACATGTCGATAAAATGAGGTTTATGGTTCACAAATATACGCAACACCGCATTGAAAAGATATAATTATTTTCCAACTTAAGTGACTTTCCAATATTTAAATATTAATGACCATATAATTTCAAAATTCCCCATGATTATTTCCAAACTCTATGACATATCCAAGAGTTCTTTTATTACTTTCAAATCCGTTTACAGTATACATATATGTACTAATATTTATTTTCCAAGATAATTTTTGGTAAAACATATGTATCATATGTGAAATATTTGTTACCTGATTGCATATACAGTTAGTAACCATTTTTAGGTATGTCTGCTATTTGTCCTGGATACACAAATATCCTGAACAACATTATTTTCTTCATGAATAATACAACATGTGAAAGTAGTTCTGTCTACAATAAGCACAAGAATAAGCCAAAGCATGTCAAACCAGCGCCATTTTCTTCCCTAGCTATTAAATTCCTTGCCGCAAGTCACGTGATCAATCAATAATACACCTATCTCTATATATACACCCCTGCACTGCTCTTGAACATCACAATCGGATGTTTGTCTGTGGTTTTCTGCAACTGATTTATTTGCAGTATCGATTTTCGCTCTTTTTAATATGAAATAAATCAGACAAGTCCCTAAATCCCTTCCATCCAAAGTCAAAGCAAAAGGGAAATAAGAGCCTCAAAACTATATTCAGGGCTTAGAGAAACCGCAAAATACAGATATAGGGATTATAGAGTAAAAAGAGGATTAAGGCCTGAATCAAACATTGCCAACAATTCAAATGGGAAAAAAAATTCAAATTTAGGCAGGGAAACCTTAATATCAATTTCTGGGAGTTTGCCATTAAGTTTTACATATTAGTACATATAAGAGATATAAAACTGTAAACAATAGTTGGCAAGTATTATCTGTATGTAAAACTTTATATCAGATAATTATTACTTATTACATCAACCCATTTTACAGCACACTTTAAAAACGATTGCCAAACATTTTATGAGGGCAATCCGGAAAGTAACTTCCTATATCTATGTTTTCAAAATCCAATAATATTATAATGTCGGATTTTTGATAAAGAAACTTTTCATATATAGCTCAAACAATTTTTATTTATTTTCAGCTTGTTATATGAAAGCATTTCTTGATTATAGGAATAACAATTTTAACGTTTAGGTAATTCAGTTTATGCTGGAAATATTATATACAGAATTCTCTTGTTAACATATTTGCTTCACAATTGACCATCATACTATTTTCTGTGTAATATTTTGTGTATACAATATCTTAAATTTCTGCACAATTCTGCACAACAAGTTTGCTACTTTTAGCAGTACTTTTCTTTTTGTTTGGATGTCTCAGTTATTTTAAACACCTACTATTGTTTATGTCTACTATGTACATGCCAAGGAAAATAACGCAATTAGTTATTCACCTAATTAAGTTCAATTGCAAATTGAGAAATGAGACAATAATATTATATAAACAGTCAAGAATAGCCTAATAAGGTTTGCAACCAAAAAGGAGCCTACTGTATATTCATTTAGAAGCTATACACTATAGAGTTACATACGAAACACAGTGTAGTCTTTCACGTTGTTGTATAATAACAAGATTTTCCAAAGCCGCAAATGACGTCACTGCTGGCAGCCATTTTGCTCAAAAATACAATGTGCTTCTGGTTGCAATCGGAAGTTAGTAGGCCTACACTATATTGGGCAACAGTATCTATTATTAATATTCATCTGTATAAGGCTATTGTGCACACGTTCACCAAGTGCAGGGCCACAGCCCTGATGACCTTGCCAGTGTATCCTAAGTAACTGGAGCGATTCACATGTGGTTGTGTATAGTGGGAAGTTGCAGTAAAAAAATATCGCGCAATCATCAACAAACTTATCTATACTTTTTACGCATGGTAACTGGTGCTATTACTATACCTAGCTTCACTTTTTGCAGCTTTATTCCCTCCCCTAATGACCCCCAAAACCTTGTACATAGTAAACCTCCAACAGTCAGCCACTATTACTAGTACCATCATACTCAACCATGATGGTTGGACAAAACTGAATGTAATGGAAACCATTGAAATTGATACGACACCGAAAGCTACAGGTCATTTCAAATCAACCTCATACAAAACCCTTATTATGCAGACACGTGATGTGCGGGTGGATACATACAAGTCACCTCAATGCAACTGACTAACGGCGCCCCCAAGTGCACACCCCCTAAACTATTGGACTGGTCTACTCATTTATGTAAGGGGCAAGCTGTAATACAGATGTGAAGGGTGTTCATGTACGTCACCAAAGTTATAGCACCTTACCCCTCATAAAGTTGAATAGACCAGTCCCACAGTTTAGGAGGTGTGCACTTCAGGGCGCGGATAGTCAGTTGTATTTCCAGAAGCACACAGTACGTGACAATACCTTTGGCCAGAGTTGTACATATACTATAGTAAAGGCTATAAGCGACTATAGTCACACGATTGTGATGTTAGAATGTAGGCAGGGCTTACGGTTTAATGCAAGGTTTGATACGAGGTTTGAGTCCTAAGTTCAGAGCAGGTCTAGCTATTAAACTGCAAGCCCGGCCATTTTACATTCAAACATGCTGCCACCTACAGAGTTGTGCATATAATAAATGGGCAGGGTTTGTATGTATCCATCCATGATACAGGATTTTATACTGGGTTGAAGTAGACTGAAGGTACATTATGGATGACCAAAACTGCTCTAAATTTAAGAAACATCACCAAATCCAAGATGGAGGCAAGCGTGCTATGTTACTTAATTGCCCACGTCTAAGCACAAACTGGACAGAGAAGTGGCTAACTGCAAATTCAGTGTCACTAATCCACGTTTGTCTCTCAAGCACGCATGATGAGAGAAGAAACATCGATAATTGTGCAATGATTAATTAAGTAGACAGTAGTGTTTGGCAAAGAATACGCCCCCAATCTAAGTCTACAATCAATTATATATTAAGTGTGCAATTAAATTGCCTGCAACGTTGGGGAAATCACATGGACCGTGAACAGCAATGATGTCACGGCCGCCATCTTTGCTTTTTCAAGAGGGCAAAAGCATTGACTAGCAAATTATAAAAGGGCCCACCAAAGCTGGGATTGATCTATCTATTTCCTTACTATGCCATTGGCTCATGGAAAACATAATAAAAAACATTTAAAATGGGGGTCCTTACTTCGGAAAATGATTTTCTGCCAATGACATTGCAGCTTTTACCTTACTAAGAGCTCCATATTGCGAAACGGTTCAGACACCTGATGATGGCGATTTACTAGAGCCGAAACACATGTTGTGTCTTGTACAGAACCAATTTGTGGGAAAGGAAATTATTCCAAATTAATTAACTGTATGTTAACCCACACTATCCAAGCCACTTAAATGTTAGCAATATATTTCCAATGAAAAATGTCACTTAAGAATGCCTTAAATTCTTCACCAAAACTTGCTTGATGCCAAATTCTCCCTGAAAGGAGGTAGACCATTGCAACCAATCTTATTCTGGAAGAACAGTAGAATTCACAGTACATTGATATATTATCCCAGATGTCAGCAAATGATATAAGAACAGATTAGGAGTGGCAATTACTTAGCAATTTAATTGGTTTGTAGATAAATCAGACATGATGTAATAATGGAAAATGAGACAATGGGTTCTTCTTGACAAACATTTTGATTAATGTCTTAACTAAGTAATGATTTCAAATGACTTAATTCCTTATGGAACAGAGCTATAGTCATAACTTTATCAACACACATTTTTCAATATGTATTTGATGACATGAATAAATAACAATGGATATATTGGTGGCTTCTTAGGCAAACATTAATAATAAGCTCCCAACTGGTGAACAACATCCGCAACAAATCTTCCCGTCAAACCCCGTTTAATTAAAAGTTAATATATATTGTGTGGGATGGATTTTTTCACTTGCATTTCACGCAACACGAACGCAATTTACTTTTTTGTAATTCACAGCAAGAAAGGCTAACAAAGAAGCAATGGCTCAAGGAACCAACATATACTGATTATAGTTGGCACATTAACCTGATCAGGCTCAGCAGGGGTTAAACACGATTCTAGTTTCACGTCATGTATGATCCCGTTTAAGGTCACAATCTTTGCCTCAAACGAAAACAAAATTCATCTTTAAAAAAAGGCATGTACTTGAAACACCTTAAACTTCCTAGTCAAAAACCAAATTTGACCCTGTTTGTTATTAGACACGAAACAACAATAACAACAACTCCACAGTACTGGGTGTTCAGCCAAGTAATTGTGTTCTTTTGTGTGGTTCTATTATAGAAATACCACGCAGAGTACAGTGGAATCTCTTTACAGGGTGTTTCTGAATTCTCTGGACAAACTTCAACGGTAGGTTGTGGACAATAAAACAAGACGTTTCTCCTAATATAGGGTGGGGCAGTGAAACGGCCTTAAAAAGCCCGTGTGGTGAAAGCGTGTGATTTTGGGGAGAAGGCAGTGACCATCATGATCTACACACTGGGAAATTTAGTTACTATGCAGTATTGGACTGGTAAACAATGAGGTTTCACTGAACAATGCTTTATCGCAATGGAATTATAGCAATTGCTCAAAGACACGACCATAAGCGGTAACACGTGCCTATATTTTGTTGGGGCATGAATGATAGAGAAGTGAGCCGGAGCGTCATTGATAAACTCTGCCATTGGCTGAAGTCGTTTGATGCTCAACCTCATTGGCTACAGCAACCCGCAACAGGACATTGTGCTGCCAGCACCATGACACCACACTTCTGTGACGCGCTAACCTCTAACTGTTGTTCAACAATTTGTAGTAAAAATATGTTTGTGCCAATCATCTTTTTGATATCATATCTATACATAGGCAACTTTTCAGGGTACGTCGAGAGACATTGTCAGTTCACCTTTAACTATTTCACGTATCGTTTAAATGCAAAAACACGTATGGCAAACAAACATCTACTAGAGAAAATACCAGAAAAGCAGTATATAATTTCAGCTGAATGAGTTACCAATAGCATGCATATGTTATGCAATTTTCGTTGAGATCATTGTTTTCTTAAAGGGAGTTTACTTTTTTGGCTCGGGACCAAGTTGGTCAAGACAAGATAGAAATGTATACGCCCTTCGCTCATTTATGTTTCTTGACAAATCATGATAGGGGAAAAAATATGCACAGCTTGCAAAACATTTCTCCACCCATTGTAACATAGTGGCAAAAGAAATAAACATGTTAACATTATGGCACCAACCGCCAAACTATACTCATTTGCGTAGGAGACCACTGACTATTTTATTAGGTTTCAGTGACAGCTGAGCTTTACTGTCCTCTTAGGTGTGATATTATACTGAATTTATGGAACACAAAACGCTTGTGACAGATTTGGAACCTTGTTGACCCATTTGCCAGCAAAATGTTCAAATAAGAGTTACATTGCATAGCTTACGACCTCTTACATTGCTCCTCCCCCACCTTTCAATGTAAAAAGCAATGTTCAATAACGAAATACATTACATTTTAATACATTAATGAACCCTACCAAAACATAGCATTTTTTAATACTTCAGTTATTTTTATTAAACTGGAAATTAAATATTAGAGCAGTGTATATGAAACAAACAGCAATATTTACTAAAATTTAGTCCACACAATATCAAATATAAAAGTTGCCAGTTTTGCCATTAAATTATGTGCAAAGATATGCAAAAATAGCATTACATTTTCATAATAGTAATTGAGTGATCCAATTCCCAAAGTAAATAAAATATAAATATCAGAGTTCATATATTCATCATTCCTCTATTTAGGCTATGTATATATGCAGCTATAAATGATGAAAACTTAATGTTTCCAGTTTATTAATCTTTCAAAATGAGCATTGTTGCATGGAAAGAAGTATTCATGAATATTGCAGCATTATGATAGATAACTCAAAAAAAGATTTCTAGTAAATGAGATCTCGCATTTAAATAAAATAGTAACTGTGCATATATTTATATGCAGTGTAATGAACATAATGGACTGAAAAGTTTAAATGAATGCAATGAAAAATATCAGTTACTGATCATTCAAAATATTCGAATTTATTCATGTGTTCAACAGAAATTAATCTTTAAGCCAAAATTAAAAATTTACAAGGAAAACTCAACCAAATTACAGCATATCAAAGTAGAGTATAATCACTTGCAATCATATTCTATTGTTTTAAACACATTTGATTGTATTTGATATTTTCCCTAAAAGTTTTTCTTCATAAAGTTTTGTTCATATTTGTAAAATAGTCTGAAACAGATATTGCCAAAAGGAAAATCTCATTTTTACAGGTTCCTATATAGAAAATTGAGTTGAACTGTGCAAAGATTTAGGAAATTGAATTTGCCCGCCCAGAAAGCTATTGTATGCTATTGAAGTCTGGATGCGCCACCTGTCGGCTAACGTTAGTACCCTCAACAACATATCATCCACCCTAAAACTACATATAGGATTTATCGATTTGTCATATAACGTCATTTCTGAACATGCAACACTTCCGTTTCCATATTGCATTTCACGTTTGGATAAAGTTGAAAGGTCCTCCACATTCTTCACCATAAATTTTTAACCACATCCCCCCCCCCTTTTCCAACAAATAAAAAACCCAATAACACATATATTATATACATTATAAATTTCCTTACCTTGTGCTGTTACTACTGCTTCCATCTCGACTGACAGTAGCTGTAATAAACAATAGAAAATATATTAATTACACACTTCATTCAAAATCTAATTATCCCAAGTTGTAAGAGAAATGAAAAATATTAACTTGAATACGTACAACTGAAATTGCATTCAAATAAGGAAGCAAAATCAATAAAATACAATTCCAACTGTCTGTTAGAATACAAAAAAGTACATTTAAATCCTTTTTTGTATAACTGGTAGAACTAACGCATTCTTGCATACTTAAGTAAGCATAATAAATGAATAGAAATGTAGAAAAATTCAAACAATCAATTGCAATTTCAAAATGGCTGTGAATGAAATTTAATCGGAAGTTATTCAAGTGTTTCACAGAAAAACGTTGTACCATATTGAGAATTTGCTGTGCAAAAAATAATAATCAATAGTCAAAATGTAATACTGTACAAGATACGGTGCAGTTTGATTACTTTAGGTAAGAAAAAAGTAAAGAGTTGCTGTTTGATGAAGATGGAATTTTACATGCACTTCTTTTTTTGACATAAATCCCTTATAATGGAGAAAATTCCCTGCAGGGATTAAATGCATATGACGTACATAATGTATCAAATCACTCACAATCACAATTTTTTTCCTATGTATATATGAAATATTATCATCTCAAAGAGTATTATATATGCATACTTCAACGTATTCTGAAATGTATACAATGCAACATTATATTCCCACAATGTCACTAGCATAAAAATTGCAGTTAAAGTAATTGCAAGTTGTACATTAATTTCATAGTAACAAAGATCGAAGCATCAAAATACTATTATAAATATACAAAAAGTTAAGAACAAAAATTTGGCATCAGCATAATTAAAACTTAGTCATTACTGCTTAATAAAAAACGTATTTTACTTCAATATCCTCTGGCATTTTATTTCCTAATATAGTTATTTATATAAGATTATTACTGCTTTAAAGAATATTAAGATTCGTGTTATCCTTTCTCAGACACATTAACTTTTTAATATATCACTGTCTTTGTTGTTGATATAACACATTACAGATATTGAAATTATTTAAAATAGAATCTGTATTAAAACTAAAACAATATATAATAATATTTTTAGTTAGGCTTCTGCAACAAAATCACTGTGCAAATTAGTAGGAAAAAATGTATTTGCACTTAAAGAGCAACGGGGTAATTAATTTAGTAGGTTTGCCTATTCAAACCAACCTCTTAACTGGCAAACTTTACATGCTAATAACTTTTTTTACTGATTTCCATAGAGATTTTGTAGTATAGCAACATTTGCTTTCATAGTTTTTCTTCGTGTACGACAAACTTTAGGGTGATAAACAAAAATGTTTGGTTCCACCTTTAAAACTGCAACCATATAAATTTTGAATTGAACTCATTACCTTATTCTCGATGAACATTAATAATTATTTTTAGATGGAAATGTAACAAATTAAAAATTACTTTTTCTCCTTATTGCCATGAACCAACTTTTGATACACCAACTTTTAATGAGATCTGGCTTTTTGTTTTTCTGTTCAATAGATGTTTTTATGGAACTAATTCCTCTTGTATTAAGTGTACAGTTAGTATACAGTGTGACATGTGCCACATTCCACACAGATTTCACTGTAATTAACAGCACTTTGTGTTTGTTTTGTTGTATATATACCTGCAGTGGTATCCTTTGCCAACAAGATGGATGGTGTGGATATTGATTTTTGCAATGGTGTCCTGGGTGGCAACAATTTGTGATCATCAGCTGATTTGAATCTGACTGCGGTACTTCCTCCATCCACAACTGTTACTCCTTCATTTGGATTCTGCAAAACAATTCATTTACAAATTTAGATTATATGATAGACAATGTACCAGTGATTTTTAAAGTTGTACTTACTTGTAATTGACAAGATGAAATGGAGAATTGTGCAGCACATCCATTACCCAAACAAAGAAGACAAGATGGAGTACATCCTCCTAAAATCATATAAAAATACAAAAATAAATAAATTACTATAATAATTATGAAAACACAGTTTATCAATAATCTGCTCAACATATGACATCTTTACATACTTATTTATTTAATTTCCAAATCATACATTTATTAAATTTCCAAATCATAGATTTATTCAATTAAATTTCCAAATCATAGATTTATTCAATTAAATTTCCAAATAATAGATTTATTCAATTTCCAAATCATAGATTTTGTAAACTACTATAGTAATTATAAATGACTTTAAATCACACAACTTCTCCAAAATTAATGCTAATAATTCCCTACTTAATCTGTTTTCTAGGTTTATAGTCAATCTTAATAATAAATGGCTTCAACATCTTATATATCATTTAGAAATGCAAACATATTCCTAGAATCTTAACTAAATCTTTATCATTTGGAAATACAGACATGACAGCACTTTTACTATAGAATTTTAGCTAAACCTTTAACTAAAAAGTGATGATAAAGATTTATATGGTTGTAGATTAATGTTAATATGTTGTAATTTTTGACTTTGAGATCAGTGCATTAAAATAGCTGCAATGTGTTTATTTTTAGAAGTATCTCATACTATATAGCCAAACAGCAATTTGCCCTGCATAATTATGGTGTATGTACATACAAAGTCAAGTGTGCCACTATAGCGAGTGTTGACCTACTGTATATGTACGCAAACAAAGTGTACAATTTATGGATAAGCAGAAAAGCAGCAATTAGTCGTTAGATGTGTGTGGAAAAGCTGAGCAAGGGAGCATTCATAACTTCATTAAAGACAGAATTGGACAATATCATGGTACTATAAGCATACAGGTTGATGATGTAATAAACACCAAATAATATGCAACTGCATTACAGGAAAACTCATTTACAACTGTTACATCATACAATTTTGTTGATAATTAAAAATTTCAATTTTCTAAACGTTTTACAGGTAATATTTTAGTACACATCGGATTTGTAGATAGTATTATGTCACAACCATTTTTGAAAGGAAATTTGTTAAAAACATGCAAAATGCCGAGCAAAATGCAATGTTTAGAGGAAGTAATTTATGGACACTCCCCTTAGGGCGTTTACATAATGCTATACCGGAAGTTGGACAAGTATTTCCGGCAATATTGTAAAATACATGTAGACTTTTTGTAAGACTTTTTGCACCCAAAAAGAGTCATCAATCACTTGCATGAAAAGATCAGTGTTGCCAAAATGCATACAATATGCAGTATAATACATAGTGCAGTATGTGTGGCAGCATTATAAAGGGAGTGGCTAAAATGTCATCAGTCATTAAAGTGAAACATGTCAATGATGTAATCTTTCAATGGTGAAAACCTGTCTATGGTGGAGAAATAGATTTAATTTTATCAAAGGCAGCCATATTACTGTAGTATGTTTATATTGAAAATTAATTTCAAAATTAAAGTATATTTCCAGGATTCTAAAGGTCATTAATTTTTTCCCTGGACACAAAATCAATACATTCTGCCTTGATTCTGCTTGCCATTAACGTTGTTAAGATTGAATAAATAAATGATTACATTAATCCAATCCCAATTAATTTAATACTGGACACAAACAGATGAATAAATGAAGTTAACTGTTAAATTTCAAAATTCAAATTATCTATACACTGTATAACAAAATAACAAACTGTCAATATTTAATAGTTTTGAGAACTTCAGGATTTCAATGGTAAAATATAACTACCCAACATTATTCCAGGTATTCCAGTTCAGTAGAAACCTTGTAGTATTAGAATAATGCATGTTAAAAAGTTTATGGAGGTCATAAATTTTAGGTCTTTTGCTGTTCCACCATAGACAAGTTCCATTGTATGTTACAATATACAGCTACAGCATCATAGGACCATATTTCTCCCCTTATATCGATTTTACAGGGAAACTTGCAGATATTATGCATAATCGAACAACTATTGCCAGCATATACTTAGTAAGTTTAACGAGTTATAAACAACACGGTTTTAATGTAACTCCAGGGAAATTTATAATCACTGAAGCGAAGACATTGTCAGTAATCAGAGGTTCATTAATCCCCAGGGATGCTTCCATTTATCATCATATCTTGTATGACAATGACAAACGTGTCGATTGCAAATACATACAGGGAAATAAAAAAGAAGTGCATATATATTGCAAAAATCGATCATTTCAATTGGGTCAAACTGGACTTTCATACAATGCACATGTTTGTCCTATAACTAGGACAAATTGACGAAAACAAGGTTCATACCAATCTGTGATTACCATTTTCCCTGATTTTTCCAGGTTTTCCAGACTGCATAGGCACAATTTCCAGAGGATATTATTAAATGCAGGTTAAACTAGTTTTATTACAACCATTTTTCACATTAATTTTAATATAAAACATATTCAAATTGTACATTATACAGATAAACCTGTCTAAGGTGGTAAACTTGACTTGGTTTGACAATGCCACCATAGAAAGATTTTATACTGTATTTCCCTTTTAGAACAGATATTTGAGATTTATTATTAGTTTTTTAAACAATGTAGTTCAATAGGGAAATGCTATAACAGAAAATAATTAAATTAAGTTTGCACATTAACATGCATTTCCAATTTATGATCTCACCACTTCATTGAAAATTAATAATTTCATATGAGGAATGAATTGTGCCCAAGGCAAGTCATCAAGGGTATCATCTAATTTCATAATTTAACATGCATTCATTAATCACATTTCCACTTACGTAACACATTAAATATATGCATAAGTTGCAGTCTGTATTTCAATTGCTACAGATAACTGCTGAAATAATGCTTGAGTACAAGAAAATCACTGATATTTCCTGAATATTCATGCATTTGTCTGAATTCCCTGACATTTCCCTTATGTCAATATAACAATATATAACAATTTTTAAATCTCTTGGGGGACAAATCAAACAAAAAATTACCATTTTGAAGGTCAACTTTGTAAATATATTTACCTATAAATGAGAAATAAAATAAGGTTCAGTTTTCGGTTGGGTACACCTGTACAGTGTCCGATATTAATAACAAGATTTGGTGAAAAATCGATGTTACCTCAAGCGGTGTGGCACGAATAGTAAACATCAATTTGTTGGGTGCAGACACGCACAAAATTGACTTCTAGTGAAAAAGCATGTGATTGGTTGCTTAAAGACACATGCATGGGCAAGCAGGCAATGTGCTACAACACTTTGCACATGTTTCTTAATCTGAATATACGCCAACACGGTTGCTGCTAAAGCGAATTTGATTTGAAGGGGAGCTTCTAGGTTTGCTTGCCTGCACAACACCTACCAAAATTAATTGTCAAGTGGTAAAAGCTCGCTTTCCAGACACACTCTTCTGGGCGTGTTGCCATCGTAAAAACCTCCAATAACAACCCAGCTTTCCTACTGCACATCCTACATATTATCCCTTCTACTGTACGGTCACAACACAGGAGTAGATCAAGTGTACTTGTTGCAATCAAACCGCTTCAATGGCCTGCAATTCGGCTCACTTTCATCCAACCGGCAACTTTTATTATCTTCCCAAAAACACCACTATACCTGGACAACCAACTGATGATCATCTATATAAACCCCCTGTAGAGTATACTTTACACGTACAAAGAAGAAAATATATATTTGCATCCCTTCATTTGTAATTTAATTTTAATTAAGAAAAATCTGGCAAAGTTTCATTACTTTTCCAGGATTTTCATGAATTTATCAAACTTTCATTTCAAAATTCCAGTATACAGTGACGTGCAAAAGTGTCCCAATGGTCAGGAGTTTCAACATCAAAATGTTATAGTTAATTTTCTAATCAAGAAAATGAAAATCGGTTTTGAACATGCATGACTTGGACTTCAGACCTGAACAAGTGTATAAATTTGTAACACATCACTTTTGCACGTCACTGTATTTTCAAGGACATTTATAACTTTTTCCCAGGACACAAAATGCATAAAGTAATTTGCAAAATAGATTATTATAGGCACCTTTTCCACTGCATTACTTTTCCAGTTTAGGTCATGTTTCTGCACTGTCATCTCATCTTATCGACAAATACCACAAAACTGGACATTCACATCGGAAATTGGAAACCGTGAGATGAAAACAGATCACAAATTCCATGGGATGCAAACATCCAGTGGGTCTTATAGAACAAATCTTTGCATATTGCACACGAGTTCAGAGTCAATCAATATCTGGAAAGTTGCCAGATATATTTTAAAAATCAACATTCGCTCACTTCTTCCAAATAATCCTTCTTAACATTTAGTACTAAATTCAGCAAACAATAATTAATTAAAATCTTCAATTACAAATACTTTAAAGCCCAAATGCAATTCATTGAATTCAGAGAAGTTTTCTACAAATACATACCTACCTACTTCAAATTCTCAGGATACAAGTTTAATAACAAAGATTTAATTCCCTCTATTCTGTTCTGAAATCAAATATATTTTAAATATAATCTTCAAATTCCTTATGCATTTCCAATCAAATGCAAAATGTAATCTATTCTGTATTTCCATCATCCACCAATTACAATTTCAACATCACATTTCCTAAATTTATCAGGAAGGAAATCTTATATTTTTCTTACTGAAAATGACTGCAGTTTAAAGAAATGCTGCATAACATTCACAGTCTACATTTACTGAAATATCAATGCAAAACAGAATAAAATGCTATAGTATATAGCTGCAATGCGTCATTCCTCATTTTGTATCTTCAATATACAAGTCCATATGAAAAACGATGTTGCAAATTATAAATGAGAAAGAATTGTCATTATGTGCCAACATTTAAGTACTGTGGATTATAACATGTCATGTAGAGCCAAAATGATCCAAAATGTGGGTAGGAAATTATTACAAATTAACAGAATGAGAAGAGACTGACCTGAGAGACTTCTTGGTTTATCCCTGCGATTTCTGCAATTGCTGGACACTTCTGCAAGATCGAGAGCTGAGGTGGGACTGGTTGGTGAATCTTGAGAAAATGTTGGTGTGTCAGGAGCATCGTAAAAAGCATCTTCACTGTCCGAATCCAGACTGCTCAAGCTCATACTGTGTAGATTAAAAGACAACACACAAAAAACAATGAAAATATTGTCCTCCAGGCTAGAGATAGCAACAACTGCACAAATCGACCAACTTCAACTGGGACAAATAAAAAACAAACACAATAAGACTCCACTCATCAAACAGAGTAAACACCTTCTTATTGTTTATAAAACCCCCCTTATGACCTATCAAGACTGATATAGCACCATTGCCTTTTTTCATTACATAAAGCCCAACAAGTGTTTTACAAATGTATACTTTGCAAATATTACATAAATACATACAGTGAAACTTGTGTATGTTGACCACTCGCGGTTCCAAAAAATCTGTCCACTTAACAGGTGGTCAACATATTTAAAAATGCATAGAAAATGAATGTAGGGCACTGTACTACTATAGTTTACAATACTTAAACAAAGAAAATGACAGCCAGAATTAAAATTATACATGCAGTAGTACGGTGCTTGGTTAATAAGCACCAATCCGGGGAAATTTTGGCAGACAACATGAAGTCAATTGGCCGATGACGTCACAACATACCACTATGACCAGGAATTGCAAATAATTTCTTGGCTAGGGGTTATTCCTTATCATTCTTATCATGGTGTCAAATTACTGGACATTAAATTGTCAGGGGAACAATTGTATTTTTCCAATTTCTTATACATTGGTCAACTTTTCAGATTTAAACAATATAAAATCCTACGTGACTTTTCGGTTCCATGGGAAAAAAGGTCAACTTTGTCAGGTGGTCAGCATGTAAGGGTGGTCAAGTTCACAGGTTGCACAGTATGTATAACAATATCTATAATGAATGTACATTAATGGTTCTCAAATTTATATTGTTTTCTACAGCACAATTTAAAATATCTTATATAATAATATCCCAAGTTAATTTCCAAATAATCTGATATTATGCAAGTTTAAGAGTACGTTGAATGTCTAAAGATTACATTTTAACCTCAAGCTTGAAATTAGCTATGATAAGAATAAAGCTAATGCAATTTCTTGTAAAAAAATAAAGCTTTTAGCATAATTACTCCCTTCATCTATAATAACATACTGTTGTCAAATCAAATAAAGCATTTTTCATTTACATAGATAGATAACATATGCTTTCAGTGAAATCATAAAAATGCATTTCGCAACTCATTTTCAATCACACATTATTAATGATTCGACATTGGCAATGAAGTAAGTAGTATTTAAAAATGACATTCATTTTCATCTGGGTGTTTTAACTTTAAAATTAGATAAAGTGGAAATTCAATTATGAGACACCCCAAATTGTAAAAGAAACACCGAAAGTAAATTATTTTCCCTAAGTAATTATACATGCATATTAAATTTTCAGAGAAATTTCATTTGGCTTCTTAACAGGTGTTGTACAAATATATAATCACATCTCTATTGCAATTAATTTTCCATAAATAACAAACTAAAAGTAATAATATAAAAATAACAATATTTGGTAGAAGTTTACCTGCAAGCAAATGTAATGCAACAATGTACGTGGAGAGGAAGAATGTTGTCTGACAATTTCAATGACTATACAAGAATGAAAAGGTGCAGGAAAGCCCATGATAGTTGCGTTACCATTCCCGGATATAAGCAATTATATGAGGCAAAAGCAGGAAACAAAAAATTCTGTGACGTACCCCCTACTAATTTAGCTGTTGCATCCCAACCTTCCCCTAAAAAATATTGAAAGCTATACTGTGTCTCAGTCCAAGGTATAGCCACAACAGCCGCATTGCAGCTGTGTAACCTACCTCAACTGAAAAAGTAGTTCCAATCATTCTTGATGTGTACGAAGTTCAATCTATAGCATACTGATTCAAAAAGAATGTATAAAATTAATTTAATTTGCTTATATATCATGACCATGCCAAAAAATAATGGCTTTATCCGGATTATCAGGAATATCATGTCAGTAGACACCCTGTTATACAATCAAACCTGTCCATGTTGGAAAATTTGACATTTCTGGTCTATTGACATCATGATTTATGGTTATTAAAAGCCTCCCTTGCTAGAAATCCTGATTATGGTGCAATTCTTTTTAGGTTACTTGAGATATAGACAGGTTTCACTGTATATTTATATCACTTTCCTTGAGTTTTCCAGGTTTTGTCAAAAATTCTGGAAAATTCCATGAGTTTCTCCCGATTCCTTGGATTGAGACAGACTATAGGTATTTGAAATTTTGCTAATTTATTACTGCTGCAAGAAATGAACTAGGGTTGAATTTATAACACTGTGCCCTTCAAACAGTTAGTACAATATTGATAAATATTCCAGCTGCATCTTTAATGCATGGTTATTACTGCATATAAAAATTTACGTACAAGGATTATTTCAGAGTTTGATGTTGCCTCGTGTCTTATCGGTAAAAAGCAACTCATCGTCATCGATGTGCATTGTTCAATTTTGAAGGAGAGTTTCTCCATCAGCATGGGAAGGATATGAAAAAGAAAACACGACAAAACAGCCATAAAATACCGAAGGTTACATCGATCAACATCCTCCTTTGCAATCTCATTTTTTAAATTTTTTTTATGTGACCTCTTGAGGATTGGTATTGCAATGCATGGAGATTTTCACTTGGGTCTAGTAGTGCACTAAACTAAGGATTAACATATGCAAAAATAACACGGGTGCCTGGATTGGTTTTTTGGTAAAATGTAGGGCAGAGTGATCAAAAATCTCCACCAAATCCTATCTCGATTAACAACAATCAATCACACTGGGTGAATATATATTGAAGGAGGGACTTGCAAATGTGAATACATACACGTGTCTGGATGCAGGCCAAGATTGATGATCACGCCCCCTACATGCATTTAGATGCAAAAATATTAAAAATTCCAATATATATATATATATATCCTGGGGCTCCAATATGCAATACATCAATATAACAGCTGTGCTGACCTAAATGACACCTGCTGCCATTTTATATTCGTCTAGGTCCACTTTTTTATCCTTCATTTATATTACTTGTATGTCAAGGTCTAAGGAAACAATACAATAATCAGGCTTTTATCAGAACGGCCAATTTTCAGTTGAATCGTTATTCGAGGCTGCACTTATCTATATTGTATATACTATAGTGATTTCTGATGAGCTTTTGTAACAGATTATCTAGAAAATGGCCGAAAATGTCAAAAATCCAAGTACATGTGATTTTCCCATATGGTTTTTGTTACATCACTGTGTGGTCTTTAACAAAAATATTGCATTATATTTTCACAAAACAATATCCCAAACCTGATATTTCCAGGTTAGTAAGAAATTTGACCTTGAAATGTATGTTTTTAAGGTACTACTTTTGCAATAGTGTTGCCAAACTTTATAATTCTACTGTCCTTTCAAAGAAACATTGAGCTAGGACAGTGCCAATTTCATGTTTTAGAGGGGTGCAAGGTTGCAGTTTGTTGCAACACTATAGACTTAGCTTGCACACCTGCAACCATGCACCCCTTCAAAACATGAAATTGGCACAGTCCTAGCTCAATCTTTCTTTGAAAGGACAGTAGTTATACTCTAAAACATCTAGTTGAAAGTTTCAACAGCAATCTAATAAGGACCATGGTTTTGGTATAAAATAAATATAATAGCAATAAAATACACCATAGACATATTACATTCCAAATTCCCTGACATTTTCAGGTTTTCCAATGTGTAAAAACAAAATTATTTTCAATTTTCAAACTAATACAGCATCTTAATTATACTAATTCCTGGGCTAGGAAAAAATCTACCGGTATTTACTCAATTTACTCAAAGGCTTTACTGTGTACTTCATGCATGACAGCTTTGTTATTTAATGTGCGATTAATTCTGTAATTCTGGCAATAAAAAATGGAAGATGAATTCAAAATGACCAGACCCAATTTTAACCAAATAGTAATTGACCTGGGTACCAAGAGTACAATGAAAAATTTCATTGATATACTATATAAATAATAGGTCTACTAAATCTTGTTGCACGTGGCCATGCATAGTGCACATGGGCTAATAATAGTGAGAACAATGAGATTTTCATCGAATTTGCACTATACACACATGCGTATGTGTGGGAAAAGTTGGAAATAAATGCATATTTCATGCATGGCCTCATGTGCGGATTTCAACAGAACCAATCAGATGTTCTCATTACGTATTCTCTCGCACATTGGTCCCCAATCGCCCTCGAGCTGAAACTTTAATAATCGATAGTCTCCATGCGGTAAATTGCATGGCATCCATATGGAAAACTAAGGGGTTCATATTTCTCCTCCACATGCTTACAAAATTCGATAGTGAAACTCAGCCAAAGAGATAGACATCTTTCTCGAAGCATTTTCATCCGTGAACGCATCCACCAAACCCATTATTTCCATTCCAGCTTTCAATGCGACTAAAACCTTAAATCTTACATCATCGAAGGTAGTAATTTAATATAAAGTACTGCCATTAGTAGCTGCTAGCGAATGAGAACAACTACATGAACATGTTGCCTGCATTGCGGTGGAACGGGTCAACCATGATCCTTAAATATTTTACTCTATTTCTAATGAAAATTGGCTAAGTCAATACAACATTCTTGGCCCAACTAGGTTGCCCCCAACATGTAAGACCTAAACCTATCCCATACTATCGAAAAACTCAAGTTTCTTGGAGAAGATAGTTACGGAGCGCATTATGAGGAATAATCACTTCATAAACAATTTTTGATTACAAACTCGTATAGTGATTTAATCACCAGGATGGTGCCAAGCACCTATAAAGGGGTGCACGGTTGCAGTTTGTGGCAACACTATAGCAGTGGGCACGAGAGTTGAGACTCCACATGCTGAGATTATGACGTATGCTACTCTCGAAACAGAGTGCTACCGTACGTTTTAACAGCAGAATCCAGATATCTCCGTATAGAAATTTGAAACCTGCTGCATACATTCAGTACTGAATCGATTGCACAAAGGGAGCAATTGCCTCGTTTCTAGATATGCCAAATAGACTATTGGTAAAATATCTAAGAATATTCAGAGACCGGCATAACAGAAATGTGGTATCACGGCATTGCATGGTGTCATAATGGCCCATTGTGGATTGCTCTAGCCAATGAGATGGATCGTCATGGCAGTTCCAGCCAACAGCAGCGTTAATCAGTGACATTCACATTTTTATACCCTGCATATTTTATTGCTAGCACATTTTAGGAGAAAGGTTCCTAATTTAATGATTATGACGTGTGATTTCTTGTTGTTTTCATCAGTGATGTCAAGTTTAACCTTGTCAGTTCATAATTCAGGTGGTTGCATGGATGGTGGGTGACCCGTGTCATTCACACAGGTCACTAATCATGTCATTATAATGGATGCCTAAATTATGTATGCTTGTCCATATACCTACACATTCTCCCTTGTTTACCTCTTCTCAAACAACACAGCAAAAAATAGCAAAGTCAACTCGAACTTCTTCCGAGCATGTGCAGTTTAACAGGAGTCTTTAGTTATCCTGCCAGTTTGTGAGGGGTTTTCTCCGGGTACTCCGGTTTCCCACATCTGCTAATTAACTAGAATTTCTACCTAGGGATTCGCTGTGGGCCCTGGAAAATGCGCATTATAAACGCTTGCGCCTTAACCTAGGTCTGCGGACTTCAGGTTCAAGGCGCTTGCTTGCGAAGGGTTAGGTAGAAAGTTGGAGATAGAGGGCCCCCGGATTAATACGCCAGATGGTGTATAAAACCCGTTAGCAATCTGAATCAATCACTGCATTAGTTCCCCGGGTTAATTATTTCGTTTGGGAGTTTTTGAACCTAAACATTAAAACTCAAGTAATTTTCCCCACCCGAAACATTTGATCATTTAATCAAAAATCAAAGCAGATTTCCAGGTAAACATTTCTGACATTCAATAAATAATGTTACAGGGAAAACGAATGTTGAAATAATTGCACAATTCAATAGTAAATCTCAAATTGTTAGTCATAACTACCAAGGGTACAGTGTTGTTAATTTCATTCAGTCCAGAGTTTAAATTGGAATAGAGAAAAATATGCAACCGGATTGGTGGAAAACAAGTAATCCTCTATAAGGACACCATTTTTGAACGTTTTTCAGCTAGTGGAAACTGGTCAATAGTCCAGAGAAGACTATTGTCATTACATGGATTGAATTCAGTGCAGTAGCAGATACATTTTAAAATATGAAACGGTATTATTAATAATGCAATTATTATTACCAAGCCAAGTAGAAATCCAATTAAAGCGAACAATTTCCTCCTGCAAATCTGTCATCTTAAATACTGGTGTACATTGAAGATGCGACTACATTAGCAACAACAAAGCCTTAATTGCGAGTTACGAGGAAAATGAAAGGGTGAGCTGGATTTTTACTCGACTCATTAGCAAATCGATTAGGGAGAAATTATTAAGAAGGCGGTTCCTTTGAGAGTTCAGTGGGTGGTGCATAGTGTTCACCTTCATGCTCGAAAGCGGATTAAAAGTTTGCAAAAAAGAGATTTTGCATTGTATACTGCCATAGAGTAGGCTATACAGTGTCTCTTGATGAGGTGATGGCTGGATGGAAAAGTGGATGCAGAGAGAAAAAAAGAAGTACAACAGAATGGAAAGAGGAGTTTAGAGACGAAGCAATTTGCCGGGACTGGTGTGCGGATAAGCAAATGGCTTGGAAAATGTCATTCTCCATTTCGTTCTGCTAATAAGCAACGTCACGCTGCACTTATGCACCAATGAATATTCCATATTCCTTCTACAGTATTCAAATCCAAAATCGAGCGATTCTCTCGTTTAAAATGCCCATTTCAACAATCTGGCCGTCGGTATGCTCTGGCCTCTCTATGGTGGTCGACCGTTTCGCCGAATACAGTTTCGCCGAACATGCAGAACAATATACCGTAAATTTCCTAACAGAAGCCGGTCTCCAATTGAAACCGGTTTCGAATTAAAGCCATGACATTTTGGCCAGACAATGACTAAAAACCGGTTCCCAATATGCTTGTATAACGGAAACCGGCTCAAACTCCGCTTGTGAAAGTGCCATTATATTCTACTAATTTTGAATATAGAAGCCCGGGCTTCTGTAAGGAAATTTATGGTATTTTATTACGTATACTGATTCCCAGCCAATCCTTAGACTCAATAGGCGGAGCTTGCGCCTGATGGCATCGAGTAGTAGGCCTACAATATCGTTTTCCGTAATTACTGGGAGCTTTATTGTGCAACGCCAAACGGTTTTTAGTACTGCTACACATTACGATTGAAGTTTGCAAACCATTGGTAAAACGGTATGTAAACCATAATTCTGTTTGAATTATTGAATTAATATTTCATGCTTTAAAGTATTTACTTCTGGATTATTCAGTAAAAAAGAAACAGCCTACTTATAGATAAGAACAACTAACATATGTTTCTTCTAATAACATGCGTGTCATACTTGACGCTATATTTTTGATGGTTATGCTATACATTTAAAATCATAAGCAGCATCATGTGACACTTGTTTTTGCATGCATACACAGTATAACCACTGAAATAATTACTTGCAATATACACCAGCAGGTTTCCTAAAGTTTCTAACCTGCTGCAAGGATTTTGGGTATACTGCCGTTCAGATACGAGTTGTTGGACACCTACACTGCTGGTGTCCGCAGTGATAATTTGGTCATTAATTGCACATCTCAAATGATGCAACAACCTCCAGCAAAGAGCTACATAACGTTTTAATCAGATCACACACATAGGTCCCAAAGCTATTTTCTCACGTGTATAACGTGCGTCCAAGTGGTTTTGAACAGTATTGACGTCATCACATGTTAAGTGAGACATGTATGACCCCCCTGTATATTATATCTACGTACATGTCGCATAGTTCATTGATACGCCAATAGGAGGCGTGACGAGAGAACAAGCCCTAAAGTATAATACAAGGAGGAGTAAGCTAAAGCAATGGACACGACAGTTGAGACTCCGCGTACTGAGATTATGATGTATGCAACTCTCTAGACAGGGTGCCAAAAGTATGATTCTTGGACTTGGTCTGCAATGCTATTCAAAAAAGCATGCTTGCTGGTTAAAACTACTGTAAGCGCCATGAAAGATTGTGCGGAAAATGACTCACACACAGAAGAGTCGACTCATTTTAGGGGTCGGGGTTCGATGCAACTGCGCGCGCTAATGTGCCGCTGGCGGCAGTACAGGCTTGAACTTTTGTGTGAATTTAGAATGCCATGACATCTTCGAATTGAAGAGATATTTTGAAAACAAAATTTTCAGTACGTATTTTATATTTAAATCAAACATTTCATTTTGAGCAATATCTATTGAATTCAGCGAAGACATCATTGTATTCTAATTTCACAAAAAATTCAAGCTCTAGCTATCAAACTTTGGTCAGAGTAGTTTCTGAAGTACAATTTGGGTGCCCAAATTTGCAATTTTTTTCTACAAACGGCCATTACTCATCCAGATCTCAGGTATGCAGTGTCAGAATGGTCAACTCTTCCAGTACGAGCTACAATTTAATTTCTGATTTTACATTGCCAACTTTAGTTAAAACAATATTTTGTAAAATGTGAACGTTTGGCATGAAGATGTACATCCCGTCCGCTTGGTGGCGCTTGGTAAGCTTAGCGAAGGCCTGAAGACGAAGCGTCATGAATTGTGTAGAATGCCTCCAAGGCAAGCAAAGCCACGCCTTGCTCTGGGAGGGGCTAGTGCAACCCCACTCATGTCGGACACTCTTCCTCCTCTGGGATGACATGTGCAGGACGTTCTGTAGGTGCTATGATTATGAGTGTGGCTATAACATATGATAGGCGGAGTTGCAGTATATTGACAATTATTTCAAAGTAAAATACTAACTCAATATCAGCTGAGCTGAAATTGTGTACATGGTCAAAGTGTATTCCTATAACTATACGTATTACTACTAGTATGTTGAATATGGCACCTATATAAAAACTGTCATCAAAAGATGCCAGAGTGTATTTATGCATTTTGACATGCAGGGCTCGAATATGGTGATGTGCGCTGCAGTGAAGTAACGCCTAGTATACTAAGGGTTAGCACCCAAGTCAGATTGCTGCTACATTTGTCTGGTTTATTTTCATACATGCCAAGCGGTCCACTTCTTACAACCCTTATAAGTAATCAAGGCGTCGCTTCACCACAGCGCACATCATACATAATTTCAAAAATCTCTGTACGGTTTACTAATGTACCAAACTTTCTGAAATTAATTTTGATTAATTAATCGGATGTGCTCTTCAAGCGCCCAATTCAAAATTGACCTTTCCCAGGTAAGCCGCAATTGGCTAAAACAATTTTCGAAATGACGTCAGAAATGATGTCAAATGTGGGAAAACGGGTTTTCTGCCAACCAGTTTCCAGCTTTTGCCTCACTTTGGCCTCCATTTTCCTCACTTTGGCCACCATATTGGCAGTGGGAGGCGCTTAATGGGATAGGACAATTGTGCCCCATCTTCAATGGTAAAAGCTACAACATGGACGACCTTGAAGATGACGTCATAGATCACGTGCGATATCATTTTCGTATTTCTCCCATTGTGAAAAATGTACAGAGCTATAATTTACCATTTTAAAGATAGTATTTAAAAAATGACCAGATTTTTGCCGCACCCTGTATATTTCATTTTCTACGTTTGGAGTAGTTTTGTCGCAAAGCCACTATTCTGCAGGTTGTATAATGATTTAACTAATTTTAAGTGATTTTAAATTGAAATGTCCGATATTACATTTATAGACATTTTAATGGAACCCTAATGTAAGTGTGCTGTTCTGCGAATCGTGCACAGGAAAAACAGGAAAAATGGCGATGGGATATAAAGTTTGCCTTTTGTGAGATGTATGTATATGCATGCACGTTGCACCCATCTTAGCATTCATGAAGGGTAAATGAAAGTAGACCGTCAATGATCCACTTTATATATGCATACTGTCGACATTTGCAACGGTGCACGGTGTAATGAAAAGGAAGAAATGCTTCCAGGATTAATGGCAATTGTGGAGCCCAACTTTGCTGTCATTTTCATTCAGTTTTCTTTACGGATTCGCATGTGCTATATAAAAAGTCGCAAGTAACGGTGAAATATGGCACGTGTAATTTTCCGGGGATATCTCTTCGTTTGCGTGTAAGTTTTATTGAATTATTTCTGCAGAAAGCGTGCCTTGGATTATTTAAGCTTATTACATGCATAATGTATCGTGAGGCAACCAAACTCAGATAAGGCTCACGACATTTTTTATAATTCAGACACTATTGATAGTATATAAAATATATTTGCATAAATGTGGCTTCTTAGTGCTAGTTCACCTATAGCACTTAATCATGCTGGACATTATTCCCATTCCTATATGGTGGCCGAAGGCTGAATGTGCGACACCATCTGTGCATAAATTGCTGATACGTACCAAGTAGAAATTCAATTATGTGTTCCCGGAACTTAATTCTTGATTACATTTAGTTATTCCCCACGGATGCCCAGAAAAGTGGAAATTTGCAAATAAAGAATGTTTAATATAAATTTCAGGAGGTTGTAGATCTTTTCGGTTGAGCTAGGTATATAGCTATACCGAAAGAGCTTTTCATTTGCGGTGTTTGATGCTGCGCACACTGGCATCGTCACATACGTTTGTTAAAATTAATTTGGGTATCATGTTTGAAGTACGTATTGGATTTATACAGGATGTGACTTGCTCATATTCGACAACCCAATGTTGTCAGAAGGAAACAATATCCTCGATATTCCAGTTGGGAATTATAGAAAGTCCTACTGAATGAATATGCTATACATGCATGTAAAAATCAGGAAATATACTCTGACCACGACATCTTCTTGGAAATTGTTGCATTGATTGATGCAGCAACCAATGATTGAATTGTAGTATTATTCTCCATGCAGGATTGTGGAGGAAATTTGACACCCATCAACAATTTCCAACAATTTCCAAGAAGATGGCGTCGCCATTTTACTTAAGGCTGGGGTCACACGAGCGTATGAAAACGGACAGCTGCTTGACAGCTGCCTGACAGCAATTTGCTGTCCGTTT
>JAQFZQ010000620.1:0-29188 GCA_034696005.1 Glomeris marginata | reverse complement strand
AAAAAACTTCCGTTTATTAGCTATAAGTTGTGATTTTTTCATCCCGATATCTCAAAAATTAAAGGTATGTCGTAATTATCAAATGTGGTCATCAGATCTCCCCCTACAAGACGGCGATATTATATTATACAATACTTTCTAGATACTTGTTAATGCTAATTTCCAATATGCATTACATGAGATTCAATATGCTTCACTTCATTTCTAATGAATTATATTAGACCATTCAAATGAAATGTAGAAACATTTCTTTTTTTATTTAGAGGAATTAAAACATACATAAGTATGTTTGGGCTAATTAATTAACACGATATACAATATAAGAAGTTCCATGTACAAGGGTTTGTTAGAAAAATTCACCATTGGCGTTCAGGAATTGATTATACTTCTTGAGGAGATGGAAGGTTCAGTCCAAGTAATAGGACTGGTTGCTCTTTAAACCACTGGATCGCTGCGACAACAATGTCTGGGTCAGAATTAAATAGTAGTCTATTTAAAATTTTTAGGGCTTGAACACATGAAAAAAAATTCTAAATGGCAACTATTCAACTCCAATGGATCGAGACATAATGACCGCAGTAACCATGTGGTTTAAGGATCAACCAGTACTATTACGTGGACAGAACCTTCCATCTCAAGAAGTATAATCAATTCCTGAATGCCAATGGTGAATTTTTCCATTTTCCAACAAGCCCTTGTACATGGAACTTACTGTCTGTTCAAATAAAAAATCAACATGGGAGGGGAGTAGTTTCATTGCAAATACGACGTCATCATGACAGTTCCACGAATAGTAGAACCAATGAGCTATAAAGGTGGTTAGAGGAGTGGTAGACAAGCCGTTGCCTGCAGCAACGTTCGAACTCGAGTTTCCGCCATCTTTGCTCTGCGCTTTCAACGATGTGTTTTCAGCATATAAGCAGATTCTCGGACGAAAAATGCAGTTTTACGGTTAATATTGTGCCTACATGAATTGTAGGAGTGATGGCAGTCATCTACCAAATGTAATAAAGATGAAAAATAGTTTTACGAAATTCATACATTCTTCTGAGCAAAGATGGCGGCTGCTAAACGGGAATGGCAAAAGGGGAGAGGCTATGGCGCTTGGGTTCGGTGATTTCGTCTTGTCTGCCACTCCTCTACCTCCCTTTTGTAGCTCATTGGTAGAATCAAGGAGTTAGAGTAGAAAAGGAGGGCAAATCGAAGCCTGCAAAGCTACAGAGGACGCAACTAGAGTTGACCATCAAATGCACCCACCTCCTGCTAAACTCGAGCGGGTCCATCCCATGCGAATGGGGATATTCAGGTTTGGTGCAAGGTGCAATCAGGGATTTTTCTAAGAATTTTCCCGTGCTGATTGCGTCACCAAACCTGAATGTCCCCATTCGCATGGGATGGACCTGGTCGAGTTTAGCAGGAGGTGGGTGAATTTGAGGGTGAACTCTAGTTGCGACCTCTGTAGACGTGTGGGTACTGATGACGTCATAATAAATTCCAAATTAACAATGGCCGCCATAAAATAACGAACATAATGAGTGCAATAATTCTCGAATGCCACACCCCTCATACATGAGCAATGTATGACCATTCGATGGTGTGCCAACACGGAGGTGTTCCCTCCTTAACCGAAGGTTATTATAACTCCTTGGTAGAACTGTGAAACATGTGGAGCTGTCATGATGACGTCTTATTCGCACTGAAACGACTCCCCCCCATGTTGATTCTATTATTTCAACAGACAGTATGTATGTACGTTTTAATTCTTCCGAATAAAAAATGTTTTTACATTTCATTTGAACAAAGTAATATATAATTGCCAAGATGTTGTCGTTTTTTACTTCAGCAATACGCAGCCTTACATTTAGCTTTTATGATCCTTTGTTGCTGCTTCGCATTTGAGAAATTCGGGTAATTGAGAATAATATTCAAATGTGAAATATGAAACTTCGGAGAATATAATGATTTGTGGAAACATTATGTAGTAATAAAATATGTAAAGGAGCCTCTTCAAGCAGTCCATGTACCTAGGCTATACAGGGTGTCCCGCCAGAAGGGAGCACTTCAGATATTAAGGAAACTATGGGGAATTTGGAGAATGCAAGTTGGTATCCATACATAAACTCGACTATGATGAATCCAATGACGACGTTATCATTGACCTTAAATATTTATTTCAAGGTTATTAAAGTTCTAGCTTTCTAACCTTTGCAATGGAAGGGGTTAGTTCCAATTTGAAAGTTGGAGAGCACGTTGAGATTCGGAGATGGTAGAAGCTTCAAAGAGATTCGATGCACGTACGATTTTACAGCAATTTTCTAGTATTGCGCATGGCATGCATCACTGCAATCCACGGAGGACTAAGCAGAGAAGCCAAAACAGTAGGTGGGCTTCACAACTATGCTCACAATTTGTGGATGAAATAAATAAACAGTGTTTTGCAATCACACAGTTATTCCTTATACCAAATGCGAAGATTGCAATTAACGAACTCAAAAATGATCTGAATGCTCGGGAACCATGTGTTTTTAACGGAAATGTTCAAAGTGATGTCCATCAGCTGCATAACATAGGTAATTAACACCTATTCAAAAGCGAGTGTTGAACATCTGCAAGTCGCTATGCGGTTATTGAAGCACAACCATCTACAATTCGGTCCTTTAGTTCTTGCAACGTTGCTATCAGAGCGCCATACACTGTCCTTGAGGTAGCCCCACAGAAAGAAGTCTAGTGGTGCAAGACAAGGTGATCTTGCCGGCCAAGGCACAGGCCCCCTCGACCAACCATCTTTATGGGAATGCTGTATTAAGCTAATCTCGCACTCGGAGAGCAAAGTGTGCTGGACAACCATCTGCTTGAAACCAAACTTCTGTATGACCTTTTTTATTTCATCCACAAATTGCAAGCATAGTTGTGAAGCCCACCTACTGTTTTGGCTTCTCTGCTTAGTCCTCCGTGAATTGCAGTGCTGCATGTAATGCGCAATACTAGAAACTTGCTGTGAAATTGTACGTGCATCGAATCTCTTTGAAACTTCTACCATCTCTGAATCTGATCGTGCTCCGCAACATTTCAAATTGGAACTATCCCCTTCCATGCAACAGTTGGAAAGTTAGAATTTCAACATTGAAATAAATATTCAAGGTCAATGGTAACGTCAGTGGATTCATCATAGAAGAGTTCATATATGATTACCAATTCGCATTCTCCAAATTCCCCATAGTTTCCTTAATAACTGAGGTGATTCTTTCTGATAGGACACCCTGTATATGTAAGCAGTATTTGCTTTATCACAGTAGGCCCTATGCATTTTTATACATAAACCAACAGTAAAAATTGCCTTAGGAAACTTATGTTGGTATAAGGTAGCCTATATTTGTGATTAGTTTCAGTGTTATAAGGATTTTCATGGTGTTTATACTGGCTGGAGAGAAGCTGCTTTTGCCTCCAATAATGCAGAATCGTATTATAATACGTACTATATTTAACGATAATGAATGTTGCGCATGCTCACACTTCAGAAGATCATGATATGGCATTAGTTGCAAGCAGCATTCCTGCAACACTCAACTGATACATTATTTTACTGTAGGATGTATGTAAGAGGCTTGCGTGATGACAGAGTAATCAACATCTCATAATCTGTGTGAATTTATTATTAGTAAGCAGCCTGGCCCGTTTCGGTGAGCAGCTTTCACCATCAGTGCTACTTGCAAGATACAAAGTCACTGTAGCATATTAAACCGCAAATCAATTTTAAGTACCTATAAGAATACAGTGAGGAATACCGCGTTAAAATATAAGGCTACATGATTCATATTGGTATGTATTAAAAATGTGTTAATAAATTATAACGCACTGGTATAAAAATTGTGCAGTCAATCCGTAAATTATGCTTAATTTGTATTAAATTTCCCACGAATAACAATCGTTATCTGCAACGTGCAATAAGTGCTTGTGTGTAAATGTAAATTACTTGTTGTACAAAGAATGCTTTCCAAGTTTAAGGTGATCTGAAACGGTTTTGTAAGGTAACCTGAAACTTAACCTACTTGAAGAAAAGTCATGAAGAAAGCAAGTGGTGCAACAAAATCTCAGTGGCTTTGGGATAGGGGGTCATTCATGAAGGTACTCCCGATAAACCTAAGGTCAAACTTTTACGTCTAATAATTTTTTTTACTTATTTCCACAGAGATTTTGTTGCACCACTTGCTTTCTTCATGACTTTTCTTCAAGTAGTTTAATAAGTTTCAGGGTACCTTACAAAACCGTTTCATTACATGAAACACAAGTATGCAAGTGTATTATGTAATGATCTTCCCTGGCGTTGTATACTCCAATTGTCCTTTTTCAGTAGCACCTCCTTTTTCCAAAATGGAGGCCTTAGTTGGGATAAAGCTGCAATCTGATTGGCAGAAAACAGGTTTCTATACACTTCGTCCCAACTAAGGACGCCATTTTTAAACGTTTTTCAGCCAATAGCAGCTTACTGAAAAAGGTCAATTGTCTGCTATGCATTGCCATCCAACTGCTGCAAGATGGAAAACAGCAGAGCTAAGCATGAAATCGCTCGCACGTCGTACTCTTGCAGGAGCATTGAAGCGAACTTTATCTTGGCAATGGATTTCATACCCTTGATCACAATCATGCGTAATTCAATTCACTTAAGTTTAATTTACGTGCAAGGATTTGAATTTATGACATAGGAAATAGGAAATTATAGCTTGATCTTCGCCACTTCTGCCATGCGAACAGATCGATAGAAAAAATAAATTGTTAAAAGCACTGATGCATGCAGCATATGTATATGTATAAAAGTGCATGCAACAACGACTGCACAGTACAAGTATACCAGGATAGTACTGAAATTCCTTTACATCTGAAACAAAACCAATTTCAATGTACTGTCATTGAATACATCGAATAGCTTAAGAGTTTTTATCATTTAAATAAATTTTATTTTCCAATTTTAAATCTTCATATAGGTAACTGCATATTACTGGTAAATTATTAGCCAATTCCATCCCACCATCATGACTGCAGTCAAACTAAGTTACTTGCGGCAAACGGCATAGTGGATCTACATGATACCAATGAGCTGTATGAAGGTATTATAGCTCATTGATGATACATACGTGCACCACTACTATTCCTCCTAATAATATTTTTAGGAGAACTGACACGGTTTTGGAACATATACCCTGAAAAGTTGCCAGTTTATTCATTGTATATTTATTATCATTCCCTTAAAAATTCAATTTTTGTATTGAGTACTTTCCGTTAGACGAGGCAATGAAGAACTGTAAAATCGGTTACAGAAGTATATACAGACCTGTCAACTTTTACACGCTATCCTATGAAGGGGAGGAGCTACTGGCTGCCGACGCCAAGAAATTGCCCTAATCTAGCTTTCATGAAGTAATTCGCATCTCTGTGAATACATTTGTAAATAAAAAATAATATGTAAACGGGATTCTCGTTACTTTCTTGCCACCTATTTACTGTGCAAGTTTCAACGGACCATTACAAAACCTTGTCAGTTCTCCTTTAACTTCATGTAAAAACTAAATTCCATACAAATTTTGGAGCATTAATGCTCAAGCAGAAGATACTAGCCTTGCTCTAGCTTATCCACAGCGTAAGTGCACCCTTAGTACGCGGACGAATTTATGGTCGACCTTCTATATTATATGCATTGGCATAACGTAAGTTGTGTCATGTTGCATATTGTACATGGACGTGACATAACCTACGTCGAGGAAAACCGCCTAACACGATGATCAAATAAACATGGTGAGGCATGTACCTACAATTCTGGCGAAAGTATTGTTGCCTATCTTGTTACAGGTAAGCAAAATGCGACAGTACTAATTTGGCCAGAGCGTTCAAATGAAATTAGATCAATTTTTTTTTATTTGAACAATTTAAAAGATATGTGAGTATGTATATTTGGGATAGTAAATTAAAGCAATACATAAGGAAGTTGCATGCAAAAGGGTTCGTTTGAAAAACTCACAGTTGGCTTTCAGGAATTCTTCATACTGCTTGAGGTGAAGACTGATCCCGCCCAAGAAATAGGAATCGTTGCTCATTAAATTACATGATCACAGCAACAACAATACCTGCATCCAAGTTCAGTAGTTGTTAATTTACAGTTTTTTTAGGGTTTGAACAAATGAAAAGTTCAAGAGGCCAATTCCAATAGAGACATTGTGTCCCCAGTGATCATGTGATCTAAGGATCAACTGAAGTGATATTTTTCACGGACGGAATAAAAATAGGTGTCTTATGCCAACGGTGACTTTTTCTAAAGAACCCTTGTGCATGCAAATTCTTTATATATTGCTTTAATTTATTGACCCGAACATACTGGTCTATCTTTTAATTTGTCCAAATAAAAAATTATGATCCAGTTTCATTTGAACAAAGTAATAGGTATATCAATGTACAACATGCAAAATACACACACAACTTGTGATATTCTGATGCGTACAAGATACAGGGCTATTCACCGTACTTTATTGCCGCACTTTGCATATTACAGCTATGTATTATATTGTGCAGCATGCATTCACTATATTCTGTATAGTAAGCAGCAACAATGCAGCAGCAACCAAAACAAAAGATATTGTTTACCATATCCCAAATCACAACGTGCTCTTAACATCCATCAAGTCATGAATATCAATGACAGTGCACCATTGTCCGTTCCTGGAAGTTGATCTCCATTTTTTCGGATACTGGGATTTTGGTATCCTTGGATTCATTTTAGGGAGCTGAATCGAATGCACATCAGTGCTTTGTCCATAACTCAATTGACACTCTGAAACATTACAAAATGCGTAATAATGTATGTCCTGCGGCGTTGCATTTTCAACGGCACAGAAATGTCATGTACGCAGTTAGAGATTTCCATGCAGTGAAATTCAATTGCAAAGCTGCTCTGAATATTTTACTAAATGAAAACTTGTTGCATTTCCCGCAAATTGTAAAAATGGACATACCACTTGTGGGTTTAAGGTATGCTATATTTCATCATTACCTATCTCTGGAGACCTGAAGAGAAAAATGTGAACTACCCCTTTATTCGACTGCACCACGCAGTACCCGAGAGTGGATAACACCGTTACCATTATGGGAACACTGATAAAATGTAAGTGCCAAGATTTGTGCACTTACTGGCCACAGTATAACATGGAGGTAGATGAAAATGACAATGGCAGAGATGAAGTGTCACTTGCGTATTGGGCACAAGACATGCAGAGCAGCTTCATGAACAGTGCAGTAATTTTGAGTGCTGTAATTTTCCTCCAACACAAATTATTTGGCAATATAGCCGAATTTTGACTGGACAAAAGGGACTTTTTATAATAAGATATATGTGGACGATTTTCTAAAATGCAAGATTGTACGCGAACACAACTACCATTTTATAGGAAACCGCCCTGGTACCTCTGTATTGCTAGCTGCAATTTCACTTTACATGGAAACTTGGCAACAGGCTCATTTCCATGCATGCGGTTTTTTTTAGGATTTTGACAGCATCGAGCAAAACGATGTGCGCTGGAGCATTTTTCGACAGTCGGCCACAGACATAGCCAACAAAAAATAACATTATCCAGGTGGAACACTGGCAAATATTTTCCCCTGCATCTCAACCCAAATAAATAAGTTTTGGGACGATGGCAATGTGTATGCTGCAATAGCAATAAGACTATACATATTATAGTTGAATTAAGTCCAGAGAATATGAGAATACTTGGATTAGATACAAGTTTAGTGGAAATCTGTCCAGAGGTCCAGCTTTGCAAGTCATTCATGAATGTGATATAGTGTACAAGCTCACTAAAGGCCAAGGTGCATGGCGATGAATTTATGGACACATTCATATGTGAAAGGCAGTGGAATAACGATACTATCAATGAACCACAAAAGTCTGCACAATGCTTTCATTAATTACTCCATTCTATAGAATACAGTATCCATAACAAACAAAAATGAGACAATTTTGCCACACAAATTTGCAACTTACATTTTTAAATTTTTTAATCATGTAAACTAAAATGCCTATTTGTATCATACTTGCAGAACTGTAATTGACATGGAAATCGGCTTCACCATTGCATTTCCCATACGTTGCAATGTTATTTGCATTAATTTTGGTCCAATTAATGAAAAGCATTTTTGACATGTGAATTCTTGTGCATGTGCTATACAAGTTTTGTACGAATTGCTCCAAATTATTCTTTTGAAAACTTTCATTTTCATGCACGTATAATACAAAGCATATGCAAAAGTTTTTATTGAAGGGCCACAATTTCATATGTACCTTTACCATAAAAAGAAATGAAAGTAAACCGAGCATACAAAAGGAAAGTAATAATTTGCGGTGAAAGAAATTTGCTACAGAACATCACTTGTCTTTTGGCCTCGCGTTTGCTTGTAATATTGACTGGCCAGCTTTTCGATGACTCATTGCACCAATACACCGATATACAGTAAATAGTGGAATAGAAATGCCGATATAAGCCCAGGGCCAACCGACCATATAGCAACGAAGATATTAAAAACACGGGGCAACACATTTTTCTTCCGCATCCTTGCGCACACACCAACAACTTTTCCGCGCTTTTTCTCATTTATATGACGCGGTCATAAATTCAGAGTCAACCCCGTGTTCACAGTTCACGCACGCGTGCATGTGACAAAATTAGAATCCGCTATCATACGAAATACGTTATATATGCATAGAAAAAAATATAGGTAAACCTTACAGCATGGTGTGTGTGTGTGCATGTGTACCTATGCGAGATTTTAACTGTGGTTGCCCTGTATATATGATTAATGGGAAGAAAGCGTTATTTGACATAGTGTATATGAAATATACGCGGATTGATACGGAGTACGTGTAGCGTACATATTGAAAAGCCAGGATAAACGAAATATTGCTTCCCATTTTCAATGACTATTTAGTCGAGCAAAATGCTGCATTGCGATAGAAATCGCTCTAACACGGTTAGCTGCAACTGAAATGCTTTATGTAATCGACTGGAAAATTGATAGGAAAAAAATGGTGTCTGAATACAGAGCCAACAATTCATTCATTCCAGTCAAAAATCATGGCTGCCCGAGTTGCGCATATGTGCATCCATTATAAATATGAAATATCATACATGTTGTATAGTTTTCCATCCTATGAGAAAGCATTTGAAATTTGTTTCCGAATGTATCGTACATATGCATATATGTACATATCTAATATGGTAATATTTGCAGAAATATAGCGTAGCAGCATTTGCAATATTTATATCGCGTTTGGGGAAATTGCATTCCTGTGACCTCAGTGAAATATTCCATAAATATAAAAGAGTTCAGAAAATATGCCAGCTATACATAAATGAAGCATTGTCACAAATTTTGACAGAAGTTTAGCCGCATATCCACGCTTGCCTACATTCGCGTCAAATGTTCTTTCAAAAATATATATCGAAAGTATTTGTTTGGTATAGAAGTCGATTGAAAATATTTGAATAATGCATATGATGCAAGGAACTGTCGGCTAAAAAGTTTCAACCATTGCTATTCTGTTTTTTCCCAAGCGGTCTGAGCATATAGCTGAAGTTTTGGGAAGGTTGCTTACCATTTTAATTTAAAAATAAATGAGACATTAAAATAACTGTACATCTCTATTCATTCCTTCACATACCCAAACTTCATCTACTCTGCCCCTTTTTACAAACCTTAATAGAAGTTTTTACAACAGCTATTCTTTTACACGTATAGTATCCTATAGATAACATTATTTTATACGATTGTAAAATGAGGGAAAGTTAAAGTAAACGAACACATGATATAGCCTATAGTTTAAAAATTTGTAATAAAAGTAGACATGCTAATCTTTGTGCACCAATACTAATAATATAATAATGTAAACTTGCTGAGAATCCAGAAGCCGGAACGCAAGAGAATATCATGGATGCTGAACTGAATCCAACCATTCTGCAACTGATTATCTAAGTGCGGGTGCAAACTTGTATAGGCAAATAGTTCACAAACGTTGATGCAGGAACGAAGAATGTAAACCTATACCATCGAAACGAAATTGCATCAGGACTGTCAAAAAAGTCTTCCGCAAGCTCAAAGATTCACATTGGGATGTGTAAAGAAACGAAGTTATTTAAAGCAAAATCGCATCACTATACAATCAATCCATTTCAATTGGAAACCCGTTTGACAAAGCATGACAAAAGACCCAGCTACAAGTATACTATTGCTCTAAAAGTAGCCATCAAAAACCAATGAGAAATTTATAACGGAACTTGATCCCAAATTTGCTGCATAGTAGCCTACTGAATTTATATGAAAGAACACATTTTATTAATATTTCTTTTGGATTTCATATCAAATTTTCAGACGATGTCATCAAATCATATTTTGGACAACCTCTGAAAATTTACATGAAAGTTCTATCTTAAAATGGTATAATAGGAATTTCATGTAAACCAGGTCCAGAGTTAATTGCAGATTGCTTACTAAACGATCGAAAAATATTGAAGGTTATAAATGTTAGGGGTAAATATTACAGGAAAAGCGGTTGCAGAATGTTATGCAGCACAGAAATCCAAGTGTTCTAACAAATACTATACTATTTTTCAGACTAAGAGCATACCAGATGAACAGCCCACTCCCCATACAAACCGTACGAGTTTGTATGGGGAGTGGGCGGGGCATCTGGTATGCTCTTAGTCTGAAAAACATAGACGATTCACTTCCATCAGCTCAATTAACATCATGTAACATTCCGAACTCACTGTATTTAATATAATAAAGCCGAGACTAAAGTTGAAGTCGAAAACAGTGGTACAGACCGCTGGCGAGGCCTCTTTGAATACTGTGTAAATTATGGGACTTCCCTTCTAATGGATATGCAGGCTCTGGAGAGGGTGCAACGTGCAACATATAAGTCTACAAAAATAATTAGTGGCATGGGGATGTAACTCGCATCGTGTGGTTACAGTTCAACCTTGCTCCCTGGAGAGAGGACTTGGGGACGACATTATTCATGTGTTTAAATATTCATGAATTTAACCAGCATGGATAATTGTTTTTTTAATCTTCAGTTTATTACTGTAAGATGCGGAGGTACACTTTCACAATGCTGAACCAGTGATCCTGACTCTTGCTAATATAGTTAGCAACATGCACTTTTCCTCACTAAAGAATGCAGGTGGGTGAAATTTACTGTCATCTCAACTTTATGAATAAGTATTTGGTCAAGATGACGTCAGGTGTATTGGCATGAAAAACCTTGTTGAACATGTAGTCCGCTGCCACATTAAAATATGCCTTAAAAATATGCCTCTAAACAGGGTACCACCTGTTTAGGGTACCACATAATTGCTGCAGGTTCCTTCAGGCAGGTGGTACCCTGTTTAGAGAGTAGATCTGCACCTAACCGTGACTCGTCGACCCTCAACTCTGGTGCCCACTACTGTATAGAAGTTTCTCTAGAGATACGCATGTATAGGTTTTAAGCACGTATACGATACTGAAGCATCCTGTATTTCATGCATAGGCTCTTAATGCCGCATTCTCCCCTAGAAATACCGATATGTAAATTCTCATTTGGTTAGGCTTATCAGTAGACATTTTGAGCCGCAAATCCCATTGGAGGCGCATATTTTAAGCAGAATCATAGTCTGCAAAAATCTGGGTGTGCTGTGTTCTACAGAAATATACGTTATGAACTTGTTAATTAACGAGACTATATAATAATCGAAATTTATATTATAATCATTAATAATTCGGACTATATATTAGTCATCTTGAGCACTTATAATATAAACTTGCAGGTAAAGTTCGCCAAATATGTGAAACTCGCATTCAATACCTATAGAAATGACAGGCAATGTAAATTGACCCACTGACGGGTTAAACATGCGCATTGAAAATGATTTACCGTTGGCATTTTCAATCTGAAAGATATTTATTCAGGCTGCGATTGTGTACGCATCCGCCATTGTAGGAGTACGATAGAAGAGGTTTCTGCGGTTATCACTGTCATTTCATGAATTATTGATTGATACGGTAAACGCCAAATTCACCTCAAACTTGAATGCAGGCACCGAAATATCCAATACGGTACTTCATTTCTCCAAAGTACAGCATGAAGCAGATCGGCAGCTACACTGAGTTGCGAACATAGGAAAATATGTAGCCATTGATGATGCAGCACATTTATCAAACTAGAAAGAATAATTTACGATGCATCCTATTTTATGTCCGCGCAACGACATAAAACGACAGAAACGTTTACGGAAAAGCAGCAAGTGTACTTTATGCGGCTCTAACGATAAAATTACGATAATAACCACTGCAATCGATTCCAGCTCCACTCCAGTCATTAACTTTTAGGCAACTTTTGTCAACTTATCCAACTCGATAACACTTTCAAAAAGCGGCACAATCTGCGGTTAAAAGAGAAGCTAGGTTCTGTTTAACTGTCACTTAAAACGTATATAAGAGGTCGTGCAACATCTCATGACAAACCAAGATGTTGATAGTTTTGTCAGATTTACAGTCATATGGCAACAATTGTGTCATTTTGCAAGTGACAGCGCGAATTACCTGCATGCACAGGTAAAATAAAATCAAACTTATTTTCTTTCTCGTGGTATGCACTGTATCTAATCACAGTATGGATTTGAGCTACATCTGATATGGCAAGAAAGGCGACTGACCTCGCATTGCCAAGATGGAGGCTGTCGAGAGATAAATTATGCAATCTGATTGCCTGAAAACAAGTTTTCTCACCAAGGACTACCTACATTTTTCAGGTGCGTTTTCAACCAATGGCAGAATACTGAAAAAGGTCACTTAACTCCTTGCAATTTAACGACTTTCATATTACCTATATACAGCAGTATTGAGTTGAAATTCAAAAATTCGATGCTGAAATAATTCTGTTGCTAGATTATTAAGAAATGCGTGAACGAAGGCTCAAATCAGACTACAGAGAGTTGAGTCCTTTTACTCTTTATTTTCCTCTTAATCTATAAGCTAGCACGAACGAAAACCGAATCGGTGCAGGAATATTTATTTTATTCTCTACTGTCATCTCATATGTGAGAAATAATCCCTTTGCATTGCTCAGTAAATAACATCCATACATTTTCTGAGGATTTATCTGCACGGTGCTGTGAATACGGTGCTTTTTTCACCGTCTCAGCTCAGATTTCCAGACTTTTATTATGGCGCATGAACATGTCACCCACAGAAGTAGAACCAGTAGAACACGTATCAAATACGAGGATAACGAGCATGCCGGACTAATTAAACTAAATTACCTGTTAATTACATTCCTGGAAAATTTAACCAAGCTTGTTAGTATATTCATGCACAATTTATTTTGTTCATATATATCTTGAATTAGATTTAATTAAAATTCGACACTGGGGAATCATTTTAATGGAATCCACAAGCTAGTAATAAATGTATCGGGTCACGTCAGATTATACATATATAGTTTCTACTGATTTAATCGGCTTTTTTGTAAGACTGTGCAGAACAGCTGTCATCACCTTTTTCCGAAACGCATATCTTAATTATTACCAGGCCAATTTGAAAAATTAACACCTTGGTCACATAAAAATTATCATTTAATACAGCTCACTCCATAGCTATAGTGCTTCGAAACGCTAGCTTGCAACGGCAAGAATCTATAATGCAAAGTAAATACAGAAACCTAACAAAATCTACCTGCCTTAAATTTCATAAAATTGCAGCAATAAATTCCTGATATAAAATATAGAATGCACCAATGGGTGTAATGCCCAAGAATCTTAACTCAATAGGAAAGTGGAACATTATATTTACGATTGTTTACAGTACGTTTGTTATACCATGTTGATAATATATTAATATATGTAGTATGTTTTTATATCAATATTTATATTTGTTGTATAGTTTAACACGGGCGATTCACCCGGTATCTTTCGTAAATAAAACTGCGATCCTTCCTGTCCCATTATGCAAGAACAGTGTTTTTATGCAACTGGAAAATAGGCAAGAAAAACCAATTGTATTGTAGGAGCAAGGAGGAGTTATTATACCGATATAAAACTTTAATTGAAAGGGCGAGTCATCCATTCCCGGAATCCCATACCTTTTTTACTAAGCGACGTACAAAGTTCAAATTATCGATTGACTTCTCAAATTTTTTCTGATTTTGAAATTGAAAGCTCATTCCGATATACAGGACGATATCACTTTACATTTTTGTCAGTAGGTAATTCGACTCAATACCTTGCCCAATCAAGTCGTTGCAATTTTTTATATTTGGCCAAATTGCCAATATGATTCAGCATTAAAAAATAGGTTTTTAGCTAAACTTCGATTAGTCTAACCTAATAATTGAACCAACTAAGATATAACAACTTTGCGAATCGTCAGTTTTATCAAGGTTTTATGCAGTGAAATAAATGCAACAAATTTGTAATGTCGCAAGGAACTTGGAGAAGTCTGCCTTTCAGTCGCAGCAAGTGTATAGCATAACTTTGTTCAAACAATTTCTCTTCATATAGCGGTTCGCTTCACTTAGCTTCGCAAAAGTCAATGTAAACTTTTGTATTTGCCTATCTATTTTGGCTATACATTATGTTCAGCTGCATTGGATTTGCACAGAATTGGCCCGAGGCTCAGCTTTCCTGTCCGTAATGGACGAGATACGAGTTCAAAGTACTGTTCATTTTTTATATAGGACAGTTAGAATTGTAGATTTCATTCAAGCAAAGTCACATTCTTGAATGCATGTCACCTGACCCCTGAGGATTTTATTCCCCAGAAAAACTGCTAGAAAACTTATAAAATACAAATATTGTAGCTTACCAAACGATGACAACTGAAGGTAGACAACTGCAGTGACAAATAGTGCTTTCATGTCCATCAATCCTGATTCTGCGCCGAGCAAATATCGTGAAAAGACGTTCGGTGACTGTTTGATGGATGACACGCAACTCGATGCCCAAATAGTCAGATCTTCTGAGCCATGCAGCCACCTATTGTGAGCGAATCTGAGTGGGGTGTGACTATCGTCGCGCGATTAGGTGGTGCAGCAACCTGGACTGGTGTGAGCCGTGAAGAAAAGTGGTGTGTTCGCATGCAGAGGCAGAGGAGCAAACGATCGAAAGGACCAGCCACGCGTTCAACAGACCCACAAGCTCGCGCGGTTCACTCCAAAAAGTGGGCGAACGCAGATGACGCACCTCCATCCTGGCCAATCAGCTGCCCGTTACAAATGATAGACATCCAATGTATTATGTATAGCTCCTCCCAAAATTGTCTTCTCCAAATACTTGTTTACAATTAAGCCAGAAAAATTTAATTACGAACAGACATTACAAAAGACTCAGATTCGTATAGATTTATTTATATACATATAGTATTGTTGAAGTTATAGAAATGCACCAAATGAATATTTCTATTTTTAGGCTACAAAGAATTTAACTACAAAGAATGAAATACAATAGATGGCATATGTATGCAGCAGGTCTGCAAGTGTCATACAAAGCGGCTGAAATAATTCTATACATATTCAGAATTCTATATATCTATGCGACATGTCAAAAAATTGAAACCTTTCATTGTGCAATTGTATATTGGGCAATTAACCTTCAACGAATCTATAAATATCTCTACACAGGCAACAGGATGACGAAACCAACGTTACAAATTTTTGTATTGGTTATGCAAATCAAGCCAGCTCCGATTGGATTTGTTGCACAACCTCTTTGTATAGATTACTGGTTTCATTACTGTGATTCTGACATGAAATGCAACGTTCTATTTTTGAATAATGTATAAAATCTCCATAATTATACCTACCATTGGATATATTGTTCTGCTCCTTTGCATCAAAAATTTTCAAAATAAATATAAATAATATTGGTACGTGTTTTTTCCAATGTATATGTATATGTCCATGCCACTTTATTTTTGCGGAAACCATTATTGTATATAGAAGCCATTGAGTTATTTCAGTTTCTTGCCAGCTGTCAAGATATAAAGCTGCAGTGGACACCTGGGGAAAACGCCATATTATTTTTTTATTGAATATTTAAAGTGGTTGCTGGTAGACCGGGCCCAACTCTTAAATATGTTATTTTATTGACAAATTAATAAATATAATTGAAATAAAAAAATAAGTACATTTTCTAAATACACGTGATGCGCGATCAATACTGTTTTACATATTCCTCATGACCGGGGGCTCCAGCTCCGAATGGACAACGTTTTGCCTCGTTTTAAATTTGTTTCTTTCGGCTTGGATTTTATTTCCAGTGAATTTTCCTCCGCTCAAATCCTTTGGACTGGGAATGTCTCAAATTTCTCGCACTCGCAGCCATCCGGGAAACATTATCTTAACAACATGTGGCCATCAGAGTGCGGTCAACTGAACCCATGATCCTCTTACGTTCAATTTGAATTGCGCAATGATAAGCCGTAGAGGTCTGGCCTTGGCATGTGTTTGGAGAGAATATATTTTTATTTTATAAAATTTGTGGTCTCAAACGAGCAGCAACTCTTGTGAAATTGGTCAATAATTACCACACACCCATTGCGCACCCTTCCATTTTATGGTTCTGCGCATCTCGTCCATATTGCATGCAGTTCAAAAATGTGTTGGACTGCAATCACTTATTATTTAAAACACTGAAAATTCCCCGCGAAATGTTGCATACATATTTTATTGATCTAGGCTTGCAAACAAATTGCAAGAGCTCAAAGCCAAAGGGAAAATTGCTTATTGTGGTCCCGGTTGCTATTGATACAGAGCAAATAACTAATAAACGTGCGCATTGCGTTCATGGTTGAATGCTCAATGATAGTAAGAATTATACCCAAGCAATAAACCAACTTTTTCCAATTCGCCATGATACTTATGTGTTTATTTGTGGAGTAGGAATATCCGACTCTAACAATAAAACTCGTTCTGTATCAAATGTATAGTCTCACTTGCAATCTCTCTTCACAAACCAAGCACTTGAGGTGAATATTGGCAAAATGCTGACCACAAGGTTCACTTCGATTTACTGTCCCGTCCTTTTTTTAGTTGTAGTCCCACACATCGCTGCCAGATTTATTACCCATGTCTTTAGGCCGTATTGATTCAGTACCTAATCCTAATAAATCGAAAACCTAAAAGGCTAAAATCCGTAAAGGCAAGCAACCTAATAGCAGCTATAAAATGGTTTATAGTTTGAATGTTGCAATGAAATGAATTCAAACATTATAGAAAACCTCTATCAGTCCAGATTGCACAAGTTCAACCCAAGAAAAGATAAAAAATATCTCGCAATTATGTGCATGTATACTTAATAATATTTAAAATTGTGGTTTAAATATGATGGGAAAAAGCAACAAGTTTAACATAATTATATTTATAGCATAGTACATGTTCTACACAACCTGGAAGCTAACCAGTTCTTTCATATTTCAAGATATTATCCCATTATGGTTTTAATATTTTCCAAAGCAATATGCCTGCAGCGGTTATGAGCGTGTGGGTTGCTTTCAAATGGCCCCACAAAATGGTACTTTGGGGACAAATCAGAGAATACTGGTAGCCATAAAATGTCTTCATGTACGTACACTTAATAAGTTTCTGTATAGCTGGAATTCTCTTGCTCTTGTATAATTTGTAGACCACTCCATTATTTGGCTACAAAAATATACCATTCAGTTTAAAGTTGCAAGACCGATTGCACAATGTGAAATAATGAATTTGATAACTTTTTACCAACATGGCGTCGCATGGGGGTCACATGATGAGGCAAAATTTTATTCCGATACCCGTTTGCAATGGATTATTATTAATTTTTAATGAAACATTCATTGGAGCAAAATGTATGGAAATTAGACCTAGCAAACTCGGATATGTCATCGAACCCTGTCACAAAACGCTATACTTCACTTTACATCTCATCTTAATAATCGCTTTCAGTTATGCATCAGTGCACATGCATGAACTCTGTTATCCCAAATAGTGTTACTCTGCATATGTATATTAATATTGATTATTGAATATTTAATGCGTCAACCGTTAAGACAGGCCACAAGCTATGTTTATAATATAAAAGTTTAAAGAACCCAAAAATAGACCACAGTAGTTGTGCATAATACCACTCTTGATAATACCAAGAGTGTATGAAGTGATTTTGCAAATATTTAACATTGTAAAAAGTTCCCACAACATCAATTGTTTTTTAATTGCATCCAGTTCTTGCAGTAACGACTAAAATGAAACAAATTTAAGCAATTCGCCAGTTTGTGGCAGCTAAATTGTTTTGCCCTCAGGTTGTACATAGTCTAGTTTGATAAGCCTCATAACATGGATGCTGTCGCAAAACTGCTAATTTCTATAAATAAAAATTTCGTCTTTACTTCTTAATGACAACAGCAAAAAATTGTACATTTTTAGAAATATGGCAAATCCGTGTATCAATTTCAGCATATTATATTTTCAATTCCCTATTGTGAAAAGAAATAGGATTATTCATGCCAAAAATTGCATTTTGAATGTGTTCCGAATCTGGTTCACATTTTAAAATTATTATTGAACATGCAAGTGATGGCTTCTATATAGTATGTACTATAGGTAGGCACTCGGGAAGAATGTTTATCTTAGCAACAGTTCAATTTAGGAAAACATTTATTTGTCGGACGAATAAAAATTCAACCGTGTTGCTATATTAAGAGAGCCTACAAAAAGCATGGAATTCGAGATATATTGAAACCAGTCTGCATGTTCAGTAGACCATGATTGGTGCATTGTATTTATAATCTATGCCTTCGTGAAAATATTAAGACCAGCTCGAACTATATTTACACATTTGCAGCGTACAAGGAAATAAATGAAAATTGGTTTTTCGTTTTTCTGCTCCGCTCTTTGCATGGAAGATATTCAAAAAGCAGCAAGATTTACATAACCAGTTTTAAATTTGTATATAGCTAACGAATGTTATTTTAAAACGCGGAACAGCATTATATTTCGGAATATGTCTGAAATATAAATGATTAAAGTTTGCTTCAGTACTTCCTTTCACATATTAGCCTCTAGTTTTCATTCATATACGGTAGTAATGCAATAAATATGCAACAGCAAGGAATATTCGTGTGAATTACGATCTCCTATAATAATCTTCAGTCAAAACGTATGTACCCTTGTTCCACACTGCTCTTTCCCAAAAGCAACCCTGTGCTTTCCTGCAACAACGATACTGGGCATGGGGAAAAGGTTGAGCTTTCCCTCATGTTACTCATTGTTTTCATCGACTAAAAACCGATCGTTGAAGAGATTCAAGGACCAAACAGGTTGAATTGAGTGCAAGCTAACCTATCTATAGTGGAAAATAAGCAAATCGGTAGGAGAGAATGAACACATGCCCTCGTATTACTTTCATGCCTATTTGCATAATTGTATGCATGTGAAAGAGCAAGCAATCTTTTGAGGGAACATCTCTCCCTATACCTTAGAGTGCATGTACAATTGTGGCCAAAAAAATTGTCGCCGATATTGCGCAGCAACAAAGCCAGACAATACCAGCGCCGCAATTGCCACCCACCGTAACTAAAAATCCTATGCTGGTCTATTCATCTATTAGTTAAGTGGGGTTGCAATTGGGGGCGCTGGAATCGGCTGTCTTTCTTGCAGCGCAATATCGGCGACAATTTTTTTGGCCACAATTGTACTTAGGTTTGCTGGTGTTTATTCCCTTGAATTTGTAAAGCGTATGTCAACTGAAGCACAGCCTCGAAGAATGGTACAACTTCAATCATTTTAAGATATTGTAGAATAAACTTTGCCTCATCATGTAGAAATTTTGCATTTTCAAGTACATACCTACATCTGCGACAGAGGCATCACTGAAAATGTATCAATTTACACTGTGTTACTTTGGTTCTTGAAAAGATTTCTTGATTAAACAAGATTGGATACATTTTCCATATTACAATAATTATTTATTAATATTAACCGAGGTCAATTTCGCGGTTTAATTATTATGATGGAAAGAAAAAGCATCTTTTTACTAAGTTTTTACTAAGTTTATATACACTGCTCGTGCGTGGCGGTTGTGTGTTTGCACGCCGACGCCGTTCACGGCGCTTTCACCAACGGACGTCACCCAACACCGCACGCATATTCACAAATGTACCTGTAAAAGGGGATCCCTAACCTCGCAAACGCAGGGTCGTTAACAAGGATCGTCACATAAAGATCGTTTACATTCAGTTACTATACATTAATTTAGGTTACGTTATGTAAAAACAATTGTTATACGGAATCTGGTATATAAACTTAGTACCCAAAAAACTTAGTTTTTTCCACGGCTTGTTTCATTTTCCATGTGTTTATAAGAGCCTAACGATCTATCTACTGCCAAAAGTAAATGGAGACGACCTAATTGTCAATTAGTGTATTTCGAAATGGTTTTCTTGCGACTCCATCTCTATTGCTTGATATCAGACTGAGGTGGACTATCTTGAGAAATCTTTGGGAAAACATCTTAGCTAGCGTTTATTTCATGCGATTTTTTGTCACCGTTGTAAATATCTGCGCACTGCCACAAATCGCAACTTAACGCTCGAACGCGTATGGGTGGATGCCTGAAGATCACATCTTCATGGTTGACGGCGCAGACAGCGGTAACACTGAACTATTTAGACAACGCCAAAGACTATTTTGACAATAGTTATCTTGCTTGGTGCAGTTATTCGGTAAATGATCTCTTGGGTGGGCCGTAATTGGCCGGCATGCATGCTTGGTCTGAGATTACAGCCTATATCCGATCCACTGTAATGTGACCCAGTCTCCTGTACTTTACTGTACGCTTCACATTTTTCCTCCATATTGGTCGTGAACCTACTCGAGTGTAGTGGCATCCAAATGAAAATACATGTATTAAGTTCAAAATTTGCGCCTATATTACAGTATATTTGTCAACACACAGCATTTATTCATTTGTTGTGCAACAGATAAATAGTAGATGCGTCATTTCAAAATTCATTATTGCCTTTCACTCCTTTCACGCTTAAATGTTAAGTTGTAAGCATTGTACGAGGCCATGCATAAAATTTACAAAAGGGGCTCTAACCCCATCAAATCGTATCCAGCCTGTGACAAAGAAGTTTCAAAAATTTGGAATTGTTTCCTATGTTAATGTCAGTTATGTTATGAAAGCGGGGGATGGTGGATTGAGAACGTTACGTAACTTAAGAGCTGCCGATACCTATTGGCGTCAAAATATTTTTGAAATCATTCTAATGTTCCCCACATTATGTCTAGCCATATATGTGCAGTACATATGTTATTCATGAACATGCTTCAAGCCCAAAAAGGTTTTCCTTGTCACCTCAGCTGACAATCCAATTGACCATACTGAATTGTTTTTCCTATTGATTAGCAATAAAGGTTAGATATAGGTAGTGACATAATTCCTACGTGACAGTGATGCATGTTAGCTCTATACACTGTAAGATAAAAAAAAAGAGTGCTTTTTTTCACCCTTTAGTGTGCAATGCGATGTCCACGGAGTAACAGCCTTTGGGTGCATTAATACACCCCTGAACATAGATGTGTCATAATACATCTTGCAAAAAGCATCTTCGTTGCACCTGGCAGGTGTAACAAAATTATTTGTTCTGATCCAATGGTGCAACTGATGTGCATATCCTATTTATGGATACAACTTATACACCTCATCCATGTACCTTTATTTCTTACAGTGTAGGTTTCGGTTGGATATTTTACTTGAATTACAATTGACTTATAGCAATGAATCTTCAGCTACACACACTATCTGAATTGTTGTTGTGCATATACTTAGTACAAACACAGATGTCCAAACTGATGCACTGTCATGTCGTCCACTAAAGAATTGGAAAAGAGCATACATATGGGACTAATAAAACGTTGCCACAAGGCTCGAATTAAAGACGTGACTGCAAGTTTTCTTCAGATGAAACTAGAAAATCCCTTTCTTTTGCCCTTTTTCATAGGTTCATATAAATGCAGAGTGAAATCGTTTAGGATTAGGGCGCACCAGTAATATATGAATTATTCATGGGGACTGGTATGCATTTTCGTAGATATCCCAGAATTCATCAGTGGGCCTAAAGGGCTTGAGTGCTGCGATTTAATACTCGCATGCACTTACCGCAATGTGCAAAGTGCAAAAAATATAGTAATTCGCATGCAAACAGTTTGTTTACTACACACTGTTGCAATCGATAAATTTCCCTATATTTTCGTCAAATAATAGCGATTCTAATTGTTGCTTAATGCATTCCGCCCACTCTTAAATCCTGAAAATTGTGACCGCATTCCATCATGTCCCATTCTTGTCTTATTCTTTGGTTATCGATTGGTTTTACAGTTTCAGCACACAGCAGCAAAGCTATCAACAACTCTTGCCAAGAAAGTCAATAAATTTTGCCGAAACGCCATTTATTTTCGCCATGTGGTAATGTAATGTGCAAGTGAAAGCATGATATGGCAGGCACATGAAACAATGATGGTCTGGAATAATGTCTATTCAGCATAGGTTGCATCACTTAACTGTAAAGTTGAGAATATATCAGCATCAAATTTGTCTGCACTAGCTGCAAGAAAGTTTTACCGACAATGTACAAATGCAGCTAGGCATTCACTGTATAATAGGTTATAAAACTGTTGATGTCGGTGTTTAAGATGACTAAACTAAGGATTTATATATAATTAAGACTTTTATTGTTCCATCAACACTGAGTTTATTAACAGCAGTGAAAACTTTTCTGGGTAATTCCACAAAACGTCAATTGCATTGAAATCTGGATTGATATGAGGAAGATCACATGATCTCCATCATCATTCACCAGGAGGCCGCCAATATGAATTACCGATATTTGAAGATCAGCATATTTTCATGCAAAATATGGTCTAAAGAAAAATTCCTGCGGTAAAACTTCCATTACATACCTATAGTATGTGGATTATCTTGAAAGTAATGGCCGTTTTTATTTTAAGATACAAAACTGTAGTACTAATATTACTCAACAGAATGCTTAACATGCATGCATATTAAAGTATTGTTTGAAATTATTATAATCTATGTGTGAAAATGTTTATTGGCCATAGGAAGAAATAACGTTCATAAAAACATTTACTGGTGGCTTTATGTGCTAATAGGCGAGCTGACTCGAAGCATATAGTATAAGTAATGCAACAAGCATAAAGCCAAACAATATTCTCCATGGGGATTTTTGACAAATCTGCAATTCACACATTCAATGCTGAAATGTGTCAGCTTAGTCCATACTCGGTTGATTCCACTGTTTGCTGAATCAAGCTCACAACTACCATTCCATCCAGATTGTTTCGTAGGGCTGAAACAGCAGTAATGCTGTCTATTCTTGAACAATGTGATGATACGTATGTACTTGCATTTCTTCGAGTGACATTATGGGCCCCACACTGCCCATAAAGGTGGATTTCCACCAACGGCGACGCCACAACTGCGGCGCCACCTTTGGCGATCCTTCAAATGCGCAGCATTTAGGTCGATGACGTGTTTCCACTGAATTCCACCTGTGGCCGCTGTGTCGGAAATCGTAGACAGTGGCAAAAGGGTGAAGTCGGTGGAAACAAAGTTTTTCCACCACCCTCTGCGTTTCATTTCAGTTGGCCTTTGGTGGCTACGGACGGCTGGAAAGGCAGTGGAAATGGCGAGTGGCCAGCAGTCCATCAAAAGTAGAAATGAATTCTACTAGAGAAAACACGGCGCCGCCGTAAGTGTGACACCACTTGTAGCCGGTGGAAACGAGGTACAGATATTTAATTGATGCTCCAAAAATGGCTGTCCAAAAACGGAGTGCTGACAATTAAATCTGTGGAAACGGGATTTCTGGCCATGCGTCGCCAGTACAGGCCGGGCAAGAACTTCCACGCAATTTCTTTCCACCTAATTAAACTGGTGGAAATAACATTTCTGGTCAGGCGCCTCCGTTGGTGGAAATCCACCTTTACTCAGCCATACTTCGCTAAGCTAGTACCTAATTAAAATATGGATATACTATATCAGATCTGAATGCATTGTGAATTCGAGCACGATGATGTATTGGGTTATTAGGAATTCCTGCACAATTCCAATGTCAACAAGGTGAGAATAATAAACATGCTAGCGGAAACCCATTCATTGTATAAGCATTTCACACCCGAAAGATCTTATTGTACGAGTTTGCACTGTCCTGTGTAACAGTATGCAGGAGAATGCATGAGCTATACACAATGACAAGTGATTCATTCGAATACCAACTGCCATCAAATGAAATTTTAATTGGCGCATTCCGTGCAAACGTCCAATGGAAATGGCGATAAAATTGACATAGCTTATAATAGCGATTCACCAGAGAATTGTCGAATTAAAAGGCCAAGAAATATATGACTCTTTAATGGCACGAATGCAGTTTCAGTCGCTCCAATGGTTATACTGCACCGTGTATATCATGTACAATGCATGCGGAGGAATGTTTTAATACGAAAAGGAACTCTGCGTACCGCAGATGGTGTTTATTTTCCGCTGTGCTACTCGCCGACACATGGATATATTGTCATGAAATTGCACTTTTATAGCGAATGCCCCAAATGCTACGCGCACACGACAACCTTTCTGAACTTTTTCGTCAAGTTAAATAGACTCGGAGACCATTTTCCCACTGGTCGCCTCATAAAACTACATACAACTTACGCATAAAAGTTTAATTAATAAGCCGAACAGACCACATGCCTCTTGTGTCAACAAAATGCATTACCAACACCACTCCTCCGTCGAATATAATATTTAGCAGTTGTTATCTGCTATTGTGTAGAGTAGGGCGTTTCCCATTGCTTCTGCATTTTTCATTTAATATACAGTATTGTCCACAATTTAAAGATTACATATAATGAATGAGCAGAAACCTACGGTCATTTTCTGAAAATGAAAATTTTATACTGTAAAAGCAGTTTCCTGATCAGGGATAGATTAAACTTTTTAGTTTTTCATACAGTAAGTGCCAAGTGCATCATAGAATGCACTGCCTATTGGTAGGTGCAAAAAGCAAAGATTCATTGAAAAACACAGATGCAGAGCACAGCTATAAATGCTAAACAGTGTGTTATGAAGAGTAGTAGTTAACGCACATTAAATTATAATGCATGAGACAATGGGGTTGTGATAACTGAAGTATGACATACATACGTGACTGCAAATGCAGTAATCCGTGTTGAAATACGGATGACACTTGCATCTATGCAAGTGCCACCCATTTTTGTTGGAATTGCTGGATCTGTATTCATACGGAAATATTTATGTTTTAGAAAATCAATAAGTGGCTGCGAATTACCATGTGCGAAGTTTCCATTGAAACGAATGTGCTGATCGGAAGCATTGAGGGATCCGCCATGTTAATGTGCGATGCCGGTGTCGGAGGGGTGAGAGCGATGTGTGGAAGAGACGAAGGCGTCTATGATTGGAGGATGGAGTGTGACGTATTGTCGTGGGTTGAAGTTGGTCAAGGGGTGAGCGGTATTGGTGCGTTTGAATGTGTGGTGACCGAGTGGTATTGTGAAGGAGGAGCATGTAACGGAAGTGATGCCGGGAACGTAGCGTTATAGTATAGGGAAGGGGCGTATTGTGTTTGACGTGGCTTTGGTTGTGCAGGGTTTTTACCCCTAGTAAAGATGTTTCACATTAAAAGCACCCTTGACACTAATGTGCATGTAGTTCACGAATATATTTTAAAATGTTGATATTCATATCCGATTTCACTTGTTGGATTTCTGTATAAAACAGACATGTGGATATTTCTGCTCCTTAATTAATTTTTAATTCCTTTGCTTTGATAATGTTAGAACTTCGCCAGCAGACTCGGAAAATTTATGCAAAATATACGTAATATATACTGCTGTACTCCATCACCAACATATGCTTTAGAACGATAAATATACAAATCCTACAGTGCAAACAACATCATCCTTAATAAATGATGTATGACATCAACACCTGCTATAGCTGTCAGCAGCACTCTTTGCAGTCACAAAGGCAACACGTCGGAGGTACCTCGCGTTCGTCTTTACAAATATCGGAAAAGAGCAGATCCTCTATTTGCAAACATCCTTCGCGTACGTGTACACACACGCATGCAAAATTCTCTACAGGAATACCAGAGAAATCCTATCAGGATACAAGACCAGCTGTATGGCATATTTCTTAATAATAGAACATGGTATTGTGACGTTATAAAAACGTGTCACACGTTTGTTGTTAGTATACACTCTTCGTCGTGAATGGGAATGCAGACACAATAAAGGAAGATTTTCTAGGATTTCGACAACAATGATTCTGGTATTGTAATGACAATCTCCAGGGCCTCCAAGATCAGTGAAATTCCATAGTCATATAATTCTATATAGCAGCCGATGTAGCCGCAATTATAACTATATTGATCATTTATTAACTAGAATTGCTTCACGACTTTGGGTTATAATTTTTTTATAAATGCTCTGAGCTATCGATGATGCACAGGGATTATTTAATTCTGTTTGCACGAATTTTGACAGCACAGTTGGTCTCGGTGTTTCGGTATAGTACATACAGTATATGCTGAATGAATATTGCATGATTATTCCATAAGTGCATACACATCGGTGTGCTCCAACAGCTTGCAAGGGCATCCTGCGCAGGTCACAATGAGACAGATAACGTCCAACAATCAACCCTGATTCACTGAACTGACATGCATGTAGTCTGCACTTTTCACTACATACAACGTTGACGGTTAATGATTTCAAATTGATATGTGAAATTTAACTTCTGCATAAATAGCCATATGCATGGATAACATGATCTTGATGATAAACTGCAACTAAAGACTGAGCTGACACTAAATAGACGACGATATAATCAGTTTGATGCAATTCCAGTCTAATTGACCATTTTGATGCGATGTTTCACTGAATCACTTCTCCTGATGGCCCATAACATCCGAAAGCTAATTCAAGAGCTATTTTATGCAAGCTATATACTAATCAATTATTTTCATTACAATTTTTTTAAGATCGTGCTGGTTATATTCAAGGTGTTTATTGGATGGATTAAATCAATTAATATGAAACAGAATAAGTCCGTTATCAAATGTTTTGCATTGCATGTGCACTCCAGCATGCAAAACTCAATGAGAAGCTAGCTAGGCTGAAAACACTTGATGGCTTCACTGCAACAAACAAGTTAAAATGTCTGGATGTCGTATTCTATCTACTGCCATGAACGGACGTGCTGATTATACAACCTCTATACCAAACTACTCTTGCACCTGTCAAACACAGCAGTGCCCTAGCTCCCCTGGTGACACCACATAAACATTTCAAATTTCTAGTCTATATTGAAATGCACTTTTTACATGAGAATAACTTCAACTAATGTAACAGCAGTTATACTGTATAATTGAGCTTAACAAAAATTAATTGTGCCACGCGATGCATAGCCTATTGCTGAGAAATTTTAATCTATGAAATGACATTCCCTGGAATAATATGGAAGACCAAGATTTTCCTTATGTCTATTTAGTACCTAGGTAAGCTATGCATAAGTCATTGAAATAAAAACTAGGCCACATGACACCATGCATAGTTATGGTAATTTTTAAATATAGGACATTTATAAATTGAGTGCAAACTGTTATTCTATTTTTTAAAAAAGTGTAAACGTTTAGAATGTAGAAATTGATTTATGAGCAGTCATTTTGTGCAGAATATGTCATGTTATTTGTCCAGACAAGTGTTTGATCCTTGCTTTTTACATGTATAGCTGTCTTGAATAGTCTATAGTTTGCATAGGACGGAATTCGAATAATTGACATTTGCAAAATGTCACCATGCATGCATGTTCGTCCTGCATTTAATTAATTCTCATTTTTAACTATAGGCTATAAACAAAACTATCTTTATTATGGTAACAAGAAAATGTTGCCTTTTAAATTAGCCCAAATTTTCTAACTAAGTAAATAGAGAGATATATATGTATTGTATTTATGGATTTTAAGCAGCCGAAATTGTGGGCTACTTTCCATTGGACGATCGATTGTGTATGCATGCATACATAGCGAAGATCGTAAGAGATGCTAAGCATGTTGCATATCAATAATTCATATGAAAAGGAAAACGTCCTACCAATTGTAGAGGTTTTTTATTTCCTGAAAAGCAGACCAATTTCGTGAAGTGGCGGTGTAGGTAAACAAAATCTAGCTTAAAGCCCAATCTTTAAAAAGGGTAAATGAGATGACGGATGCATCAGAACTGAAAATCTGGCACCAACGAAATCTCATAGAGCATGTCGGTCTATATGCCTAATACCATACACTGCATATACGACGCTCCGAGATTTCAATCTATACAGAGTGCTTTGGCATGGAAAATGCGAATCGGATTGAATCCGTGCTCTGGTCTGATAAGCGCAATAGAGTTTCATTCACTTAAAATTATTTTAAACGTTGCAAATAACGAATACTATTTTTACTCTATATGTACTTTAATTATTACTATGGAGTAAAAGTTCGATTATCCAATACACTTCGATTTTGTTAGTTTGTAAATCAGTTCGCATTGACACAATCTGGATATTGTCAAAATTAAGCAATGATAAAAATACATGTACAGCAAAAAACGTGCTGAAACTGCACTATTTTATGCATTAAAAGTATAGCACCATTCTGCATACCGTTTCTGGAGATAATGTTCTGTGATGTAAGCTAATTTTAAAGGTGAACTGACAAGGTTTTGTAACATACCCTGGAAAGTGTGCAATTCCAGAGAATTGATGCCAATAAAACGATTGGGGTAAACAAAACATTTTTAAAATTGTTTTAAAAAGTTGCAAGTAGTTAAATAAGGCGTCATGGAAGGACGGTGTCACCGCGCTGGTGTCACAGTGTCCTGTTTTGGCAAAATTTGAATTTTCAGCCAAAGAGGACAAGCGCATCTGAAGTTTTATCCAATGGCAAAGCTTATCAATGGCATTCCCGTGTACTCACAATATACTACTCCATACACTCCACAGATATGAAACTAAATAATTCATATATGTGGCAATAATGCTTCAAATGGCCTCAAATTTTCAGA
>JAQFZQ010000619.1:0-29252 GCA_034696005.1 Glomeris marginata | reverse complement strand
AATGACTCAAGATTTGCGGAGCGTACCGCTGCGGCGCCGCTCCGCAAACGCAAAACGCAAAAACGCGAGCATGGAAATAATATATAGTCAGTAATTAATGAAGTCAAAAGTAATTGACCTTTTTCAGTAAGCACCTCCCATTTCCAAGATGGAGGCTGCAGTGAGGCAAATTTTACAATCTTGCTAATGATTCCATTTTCCTGACGTTTTTTACAGAACACTGAATAGGGTCAATTGACTGGACAGTAAAGGGTATGGTTTATACTATGTATCCACCCACAAATGCCGCATGTAACCAATCAGGATATTTATTTCATTTTGAATATTGAAATATACTGTACAGTTGACTTTTCCTGGATTTCCATGGCAGTAAATACAATATAAGATAAGTATTATCTTATTATTGTTATTATTATATAACAGGAAAACATATGTGTGACATCGTTAACGGATGGTCCCTATAATCAATTTTACGGTTCAAATAAAATAAATAACATATCGGTTCACTAAATTTTTTCTCTCACCTTCCTTCTCGCAAAGGTGGGCACTTGCAGCATACTTCCGGTGGACAACCGTTCCCCCAAGTCCTTCCTCTTCATCGTCGGCTTCCTCATCCCGTGCGTGGTCATCGTCTTCTGCTACGCCAGGATCCTCCTGGTGGTGCGGAGGGTCGCCGCGAGAGTCCATCGCCACGACCGGCCTCTATCCTCCACTTCCATCCCACCTTCATCCTCGAGGGACATGCGTCTTCTGCACATGGTCGTCGTCATCCTGGCCAACTTCATCGTCTGCTACCTCCCCATCACCTTGGTCAAGGTGCTCGGAGTGGAAAGAAGCCAGCCGGTGTTGAACGTGGCGGCTTACCTCCTCATGTATACGACCGCGTGTACCAACCCGGTGGTGTACGTCGTCATGAGCCGAGAGTACCGCAGGGCTTACAGAAGACTCCTCAACTGCGGGGTCGTCCCGAACACCGGGTCGTACAGAGTGTCCGGCACTGGGCTCCGTTAGCCCCACGTATTTGTTCACAATCTAGTTAATAAAAGTCACAAGAGCACACAGCTGGGTACGAGGGGGAACTCGGGTGGAGGGTCGGTCCTGGGGTGCCCGGTGACGTCCCCGTTCCTCCGCTGAACTTCGCGGACGTAGCTGGCGTAAGCACGGTCCTGCTCCACGGAGGCCTTCACCTGTTCCAGCCTGGCGGGGACTTCGATGGCCGCGGCGCATTCGGCGCTGCAGGCCCAGTGCTGGAACGGCACGCAGGTGTTGCCCAGGTACGGGTTCTTGAACGTGTACACCTTGTACCCTGTTGTAAATATGTAGAGAAACATCACTGAACCGTTGAACACCCACGCAAAACCTCGCGGCAACTAAACTAACTTCTTATCGGGTTGAATTGAAATATACAATAAGATTCCCTCGCATTTAAAACAAAGGAGAACTATATACCACTGGTTATTTCATTTAATAATTTTTACCTTCAGTTTTATGTTTTTATTTGCGGATAATTTTCCCAAAGTCCAAGAAATTTAAAAGTTATGGCTTCTCCGGTAAAAATTCACAAACGTCACGGTAGACAGTTAGCCAATGGCGTTCAGGTTCTTCTATCCTCAATGTACTGTAACTCTATCGATCGCTATCGATACTATTTTTGAACTTAGTTTTAATTTCATCTTCCCTTTCAACATATGTAATTCACCATTAATCTTACCCGATCGGTTGCGATGGTGCGCGGTTTGGCACGTTTCGTGTCCGCAGACGTTGAACTCCGAGTACAAGTCAGCTACGTAGTCCTCAAGAGCCTTGGGTAGAGATTTACCAGCGAAGAAGTTGAACTTGGCAGCGACGACCGCGCGTGCAGCGAGGAACTGCAACGACTCCGCGCCGCGTCCCATAAGGGGCGTGGCGCAACCTCCAACGGCGGTGTTTGCTCCACCGCCGCATCCATCCACTCGCAACACTCGATCGTTCACGTCAGTATGGTACCTGATGACAATATAGTTCAAATGTAATTTTCTTCTTTGGAACTCATCGCGACAGACAATGGGTTACCACATGAAGGTAGCTTTGAAATAGTTGTGGTTGCCGTGCCGGTGGACGGTACGTAGATTGTTCATGCGGAGGAGGAAACCGGGAAGAGCGTCCAGAAGGTTGTTGTCCAGGAGAAGAACTCGAAGACGACGGCAGAAAGTAAGACTGTAAGGGATGGAACCGTTCTGAAGTTTGTTGTTGGTTAGCGCGAGACTTTCCAAACGACTCAGTCGGCCAACGTCAACCGGAAGTTGCTCCAGGTAGTTGCACTTCAGGGACAGAAGTCTCACGTTTGGACATGTGAAAATCTGCACAGTATTTCAACAGTATATTTTTATATACAAGTTCATCAATAACCTATTATTTTGACACACCCTGTAAAACTGTTACCTCACGTGGAAGAACTGCATCCTCTCCGTATTTGAAAACGCTGTCCAGTCGTAGTTCCACCAATGTTTCGCAATTTAAATACGCACCGAGTAGGGAATCTGAAATTTGAATGTGTAAATTAACGTTCCATAATTACGTACACGGCAAAAACACGCCCCTCCGAAGCGCAAAGGCGAGTCACAGCGCACCGCATGCTCCTACGCCCCGCCCAAACCTTCGGATGAAGATAAAGACTTGCCGGTACGCTAGCGAAATTTACCGGTGCGGGGCCCGACTACGTCGTCCGGATTTCTTTCCTTTTCCAATCTGACTTGGTCGCAAACGAATCTCGCAAATTTCTCTTTGGTCTCGTGCAAAGTGATGCTGAGGTACCACAAAGATGTAGGTGTTTCCTGATTTAAAACAGTCAAGAGGTTATGAATTTTTCAACGTCGATGAATCGAATTTTTACCGTTTTACCAAGGTTTTACTTACGGCTGCAGTGAAGGATTCGATTCCATCGCGACGCATTTTCTCCTTCAAATTCTCCCATAATTCCCCGTCTTCTTGCAACTTCTTCAGCAGTAAAAATTCGTAGCAACGAACTGACTGCATCTACGACCAAAACTTGAGACGGATGTGGCGCTCACAGCTGTTTTCTCGCGAAATTCCAGTCAGTAGACAACGTTTTTTCCTTTTTTGCGCATGCGCAATGGCGGAGCTGTCAGTTTCTCGAAGATGCGCAGTAGAACCGCGGTTACTCCTGATTGGCTGTTGGAGTTTTATCCAAACCGATCACGTGATTGCAGACGCCATCTTGATGCGCGCTGATCTTGAGATCGCTGAGCTGCTTTCAGACGCATGCTAATCCGCCGGTCCGAGAAATTCGTCTCCATTTTGGCCGACATTTTTAGTACGATTTCTCATCTACATCAAAGACGAAAATAAAAACGCAGAGATGACTACTCGACACATGAAGTACCCGTACACTTGGACTGCTAAAGTTGTTCAATTTCCTTTTCGATTTTACTTTAAAAACAACATGATGTTCCGATACTTGTGCTACTCCACCATCGTTTGCGCCCCAATTTTCTATTGGATCGAGAGAAAATGTATGAATAATCTCATTGTATTTACGTAACCAGATATACAATCGTTCGATTTTTCTACTTTGTATAGCCAAGACACCTGAAAACATCGCAAAATGGGCCGAAATCCGCCGAAAGGAGCTGGAACCCCGTTAGTATTGCGCTTCTGCAAGTTTCTTGCACACTGACGAGTTGGCTCGCAACTTTCGGTCACGTGACACGCGAGGACAGAGTTGCATCGCAATAAAATGTTGCGCGGAGCCCGTTCTCGTGCAAGAAAGTTGCGCGACACTGGTGTACTGCAACACAATTCTCATTTTAAATCGGTTTAAAATTACAGATCACCACTGATGACACTAAATTGGGACCCGAGAGTGAATGCAGCCTGTCATCCATTAGTTCGTTAAATGTATATGAAGAGATGTAGAAAGATTCGTAGAAATAAAATGTTATATTGAAAATTGTTCCCTTAATTTTCCGGTAGAAGTTTGATTTTTGCGATTGCTCTGATGATGTGAATTAAAAGTACAGTGTAACCTGTGAACTTGACCACCTATATAACGTTTAAACCTGGTCATAGGGGGTATGTTGTGACGTCATTGGCCAATTGGCTGCCGAAATTTCCCCAGATTGGCGCGAGTGGTCAACATACACAAGTTTCACTGTACATCGCAGCCACAAGGGGAATAACTGTCCTTTTGCAAACTTCTAGTGCACAATATCCAATTTTATTGCGTGTGTGACGCCGCCGACAACCAACGCGCAAACGTATCTTTTCGATCCCAACGCGTAAGAAAGTACATGGGATTCCTTAATTGTCAGGACATTATATTCTAAATGTGACAACCACGGTCTGTATCTTCCTCAATAACGGACAACAACCTCCGCAATCCTTCCAAAGTACCGAACAAGTTTCTTGTAAAATGCGCGACAAAATTAACGCATGAACTTCTTCCTGTAAATCAGGGATATTAAATTACTATAAAATAAGTACCATCTGTTATTCCCATACAAAAGTTGCTCTTGTCCAGTATAAGATAATCTGGGTATTAATTCAAATTAAGAACAAACTAAATTTGAAATCAAACGTCCGTGAAAATAAACTAATCGGTCTTCTCTGCGTAAGTAGTTTAAATCAACGATTCTATTGATGTCCAATGGCAGGTTTGCAGAGAGAAACGCCGTCTTATATTGAGGCGATGACCGCGTCGTTGGCGCATCGAGTCCGACGCGACTCGGTGCGGACCGCGTGGCCCAGTCTCGAAAATTTTTGAACTATATCTCAAATCGAGATCCTCCAAAGTGACAGAAGGCTGGGCTTCCTCATTCGTAGAGGATGTCGTAGTGACCGGGACGGTAGAGGAGGTGCACCGTGGGCTCGATGCCCTCCGGGAAGTCGTGCGCGTTTACCTTGCCGCCGTCGCCGCGGTCCATGTACTGGATGCGAACCCCGATGCCCAGGATGGAAGTGAGGGCTATTATGTGGATGTGGTCACTCTCTTTGTACATCGGTTCCACCTCCTGGACAGACAGATGCAACTCTCATCAGATACAATACGATACAAATGTCGGGCAATAAGTTAATGGCCCATCTACAAGCATGTTAGAATATAACTGAAGAAAAGTTGCATCACCTGATGGCAGAACTCCTTCACTGTCCTGTCCCCTTCCACGAAATTCGCATAAAACTCAGATTCTCTCTGAAGTTGCCCAGATGTTATCAACCTAAAGGAACCAGAAACTCTTAGTTCATCATCATTAGGTAAGGATTTTTGTATAATTGAAAGGGCACTCGCCTCATGTACACCACCAGGTAATCGGAGTAGCTCTGGTCATTGAAGATGTCTAGTAATTGGTCGACGGTGACCGGTTCCCCGACTTTCTCCACCACTTCGACAAACTGTCCGCGAAGACATGGAAAAGTGCAATTTAGTTCCTTATTACAGAAACATAATTTCTCAAATTCAAAACGCAAACCACCGTTTGTTCAATTGTCCAATTTCATTAATCCTTCAATACGGAGTCTGTACGAAACCAAAATACGTAACGTTCGGTAGAAAACTTACATTCTCTATATTAAAGGAAACCAATTTTCCCAAGGTTTTTAAACTCTTAATTAGTGTATTTGAGTAGTGCTGGTCCTTTAGAAAAATCACCATTGAATTGAACAAACTTCGGTTTTCCCGTACGGTGTTTCGTATCGATCGTTCGTTTACCGTGTCGTGAAAATCTTCTATCGTCAGTTGAGGAAATCCCAGTTTGACCAACTCATCTTTGCTTCCCGCTGCGAATTCTTTGAACCTATAACAATATACAATAAAATAAATCAAAATACAAAATATCATCAAAGGAGTTACGTTTGATCACGCGCTAATCGCAACGCCGACATAAATCTCGATACGAAACCTAAATCCAAAATTTAAAAAAAAAACCCTGTTCCTATTCCCTTTTCAAACCTGAACCTCTTACTCTTTTTTGCCAAGTGACTTTGTTGAAAACAACAGGGATGTATCATGCAACGAACCTATACGTTACCGCGGCGGTGGCTCCGTTCCAAACGCGGAGACCGCAAACCTATTCTGGACCTTTTCTGCCACCTCTCAAATTCGGAGGAGTGTGTAGTCTTCAAAATAACTACACATATACACTAACCCCAAATGGGGAAAATACCGTACTGAAACCCCGTTACGGTTCGAAGTTATTCGGATGCCGTAACGGCGTTCGATCGTACTACGCGGAATCAACTGCTTAACAATTAACAGACATGTTTGGAACAAAGCCATTTAGGAGTGACTTAAAAGCCTTGTTAAGTGGGAACGATTGTTGCCTTATGGAGGAACTCTGGAAGAAGAAAAAAAGGAGAGTTTTTACGCTTTGAACACTCCGCAATGAATGGAGACGGCGCGAAACTTTCGGTTCCAGTGCCAAGTATCTTCCACTTGGCACGCAGATGAATCGTTCTTCCATGACTCAATATTCCTCAAATGTAAACTGCCCTTCCTCTGCTGCCAAACCTCTTCTGGATTCAGAAACTGTTACGCAACTACAGTGAAAACCGTTTAGTCATCCATATTGGTTGATTGTACCGAAGTTCCTTGTAAGAGCATTTACACTACAAGCTTTGCATTAAAGTTAACTGTATCAGAATCTAGTAATGAATTCCTTCATTTATGTGAATCCATTGAGAACTTTAACTGTCAATATCTGGTGCCGAAACCCAATTTCTTTCCAAAATCTGTTTCCTGTATCGGAAGTCTCCTAATAAGTGATTGGTATAATTGGTTTTTAGGGAATTCATTTAGGGAATTCATTGTAACTGGAGTTGACTGTAACTGCTTTATTCTCCCAAACATGATACAGGGAAAGCTGTCTATGATATGTATAATTACATATATAAAGACTTGATCCACTGACCACATCATTTGTTTTTAAAACCCTATCTATGCTGGAAAACCTCCCTGGCCCCTTGAGATTCCACCATAGACAGGTTTTACTGTATATGTTGAACCGGAACGAAATTGTTACCGGTTTAGTGTAGGCAAATTACTCTATTTTTCCCTGCTTCTGTTTTTGTAACTTTCCGGTTGGATGCCCTGATGGGAATACGACGGGAACAACCGGTTCCTCCACGGTCCACTCATTTTCCTTTGCATCAAGCTAAAAAGAGCCTGACACAAAGGTAAACAAGGAGGGAAACAAGCCATATAGTTCTCCCAATAGTTAAGCGTGTCATACTTCCCCAATGAAATTTGGAATTGTCGTAATAACGTACCGTGGATAATCTCGCTTCTCGTGAATTAGATTTTCGAAGTACGCGAAGGCAAAGGCCCTAAAGAAGCAATTTCCGTCTCCTCTAGTTCGTCTAATGGCTTGGTATTTGCTTCTCAGATCCTCAAATGAAACAACAAACATGGCAATTAGCATCTTTCCAAAAAACAAGTGGCCAAATTATGGAAGCATGATGTGTGCCTACTTTCACTTTCTGCTGGTAAATGCCATCATCTGTTGCGTATTCCCTCTGTAGGATTGATAACTCTTGTTTTGGACCGACCAATGGAGTCGTTTCAGCAACCTGAAAATCAAAATATTTCATCCCCAATTTGAAATTTTTCAAAATACATAGCTAAATCACATATTCACAATCAGTAAAATACCAACTTCTTTCTCTATTCGCTTCTCCTGTGCCATTATCAGCTCGTCCTGGTTGACATCTGCAAAAATAAACATGGTCATCGAAGCTGCAGATGGACGGTTTTGTTTCTACATTTTAAGCCTAGAAACGTTCGAAATTGCATATGGCGACCGACATCGATCAACTCGCGACGACTTTAACAATAAAATGAGCGTTTATAAAGGAATTTAAATGCAAAATGAACCTTCTGGTTTCGAAGAATCCGTGCAAGAGTTGTTTGTACTCGACCGATTGTCAGCCATCGTTCGGGCCCGGCTGCTTGCCTTGCACAATGTCCGCAGATTGCGAGCGAAAATACACGGCCGTCAAACTCCGATGGCCGGTGCGTCGTAGACATCTCTATATAGAGCGTGGCCAACCGGTGATTGGCAGACAACCACCGTTCGCCATCTTGCAGAGGCACCTATAGAGGGTACGATTGGTTTTTGGCAGCTACCACGTGACGACGGACGCCATAAGAAAGGCGGTCCATATATCTCGATCCAATCAGCGCTGTGAACAGGCTTGGCCATATTCTGCACATAATACAGAGTGCTGCAACAAGTTCACTGTAGTGGCGCCACCTACGGTCGTATTTCCCACCTAATCAAAATTAGTATGCAAATGTACCATGTATTTTTATATTTTCGTGTTTTGATGATATACAACGTCATTTCTATGAAGACGATTCTAATCTGCGGTTATTAAAGCTGATAATTTTCATTTGTTTAGTGGTTTTATTTGTTAGTTTCATTCGAATGTCGTTTTGCATCATAATGATGGACATTTTTAAAGATGGCGGGCAAACGTTCCATTACAATCACTGTGATTAAAATTGCTCATTAAATTATTAGCAGGATTAAAATGGCAGGGTATATACGTGTTCGGATATAGGTCCATAAAGGGAGCAAGATAAATAAGTTTGGCCTTGCGTGTTTATTAAAAGAGGAAAGTGTGTGTGCTGACGACGCCATTTTATTTCAAACTTTACCATTTCAGCTATGGCAGTTGTCAACGGCAATTTAGTGCCAACTTCTCCTTCTATTTATCTATTATATTGGCATCTTACTTGATGTTTTCGTACGACACAATAGTACATATAAATACATTCACCAGAAACTAGTTGGCTCTGTTTAGGTATAACAGGTTCCAAATTCCTTTTTTTGTTTATATAATTAGTTGACACAAAAGTCAATTTTTAGCCTAAAATGTCCCGGCTAAAAAGCTATGTACTGCCAAAATACCCTTTGGAATTTCAATTAGTATACACATTTTGGTTAGAAATAAATAAAACCACTATATAGTCATCTATAGTCTTTCTCACTAAACAATTGAGTGGTTTCTTGCCTCCCTATTGGCTGACGACTTTCTTTCAAAGGACACTGCTATATCACAGGAAGTCACGCCTATTTCAATTTTCCAGGACATAAACACTCCTACTTTACCAACGCTAAAAATACAAGGGCCACATTAAATTTAGAACTGTATTATGACTTCATGTTTCAAGAATAAAGTTCCCTCATAGTACAGACAATTGATGGAAGTTTAAGCAACGTATAATTAGGTGGTTTAGACGTCCTATCAACGTCAACGTTTTATGTCTTGGACAAAACATATGTGTTTCTGTTCCCAATAGAACAAGTGAGTAAAGTAAATGAATAAATGAATAGATAACTAAATTAATTGCTAATTAATAAGTAGATAAATAAACAAATAAATACACAAATTAGTAAATAAGTGAATAAGTAAGTAAATAAATGAATAAATAATAAATAAATAACAGTCGGGGCGGCAATTCAAAGACCCCCTGCATTGGGTCCCAATGACGGCTTCACGCACGTGTAGTTTCATTTTCCCGAAATAAAAATAAATCTGAGATCGTGGTCCTTTGCCAAATAGTTTCACTTTTGACGACTACACTACGTACTCGCAAAATAACGAGACCGAAACGTCAATAAATATTTTTTGCTGGCAGAATTCCTCAACTGTCCTAACTCCTGCAAAGCTCAAAACACCGATGAAATAGTAACTTGTAAAAGGGGAGGAGCTTAAAGAGGGAAAAGAAAGAAAGAAAAAAGTTAGTATGTGGGTGCAACCGAACACCGACAGCTCGGCTATTGGCGCTCCTGCCAACGGTCGCCATGGCAACCGCAGCCTCCAGCATCCAGCATCCCAATCTCAGCATCTTCATCTCGCACTCGTCCAGAGGAGTGCACAAGTTGGACAACTCTCATCCGGGTCACTTCCTCCACCAGCTAAACCAATATGGACAATCACTGGACAAGCCCCAAACGACCAACTTATTCACCGGCTTACTGGGTGAGTCCAAATTCCGGCTCCTCCCCTTTCTCCTAAAAATACTCCTATCAACTTATTTCAAAATGATTTAATTACGTTTACTTCGTCTTGGGTGAAATGTAAAATTTGTGTTGGAGGGGGCAAAAGGGAAAAAAGTGGGAGCGCCGGTTTCTAAATTTGCACCGGTGAGTGGTGCATTGTGGGTCGAGAAAAGCGCCAAAGTGAAACCGGAGCCACTGTGACGTCACACTTCCTCTTCTCGTTTATCCTTAATGTTTTTCCCAAGTTTTTCCAAATTCTTGTTGGCTTTCTACACATTACGTACTACACCATCGAGAAGCCAGATATATGTGATTGTTCCGCGTTTGACGGTGTGGGCCACGCCCCTTTTCCACCCACATCCACGTGCAACTTCATTCACCCAAAAACAACTTTCCACATTTACAACTGTAAATAATGCACACAAAATTTCAATTTATATATTAATTCGAATACAATCAACTCTCGCTATAGCAGCAGCCTTCGTACTTCAATGACTTCAATAACTTCCAATTTTAGAAGTTGCTTTGAGTATTGTACGCCATAGACAGGTTTTTTCCATCATAGAAGTTTTTAAAAACAATGAAGTGGTCCAAATGTAAAACTTTTCACCACATAGACATTTTTTCAAAGGGGGGGGGGGGAAACTAGTCTGTTGGCAGTGTGTGTGCAAAGTGATGTAGTAAATGCAGAAGGTGGCAGGTGTTGGATCCGCATTTAGATCCTACTTTTCTTTTTACTCTTTGTTACAGCGAACTGTTGGAGCAGTTTCTGCATCTTTGGCTGCGGAAGAAGCTGCTGCTGATGCAGGACTTGCAAGGACCAGGCCCTACGCTATGCCCCGGGTCAGCCCGTCCCTCTACTCTTCGCACCGCATCAACGTAAACTACACACTTCCACTTCTTACAACCGTTAGTAAACGAAGAGTCGCTTCACTGCAGCGCACAGCGTTCATCATTTCAAAAATTTCTCTCCACTGTTTATAAATGCACCAAACTTCCTGAAAATAATTTCTATCAACTAAATCCGATGCGCTCTTCAAGTGCATAATTCGAAATTGTGCCCTATCTTGCACGGTTGAAAAGTTACAACACCGATGACCTTGAAACAAGGGTCAAGGTTTGCGAATTTTGGCACGATCTCAAAGAGCACATATGACTTCCTATTTGTCCGCAGTATTACTTTTGTGATACATGTCACGCGTAAAAAGCTATTAACGAAAGTTGCGGACTTTTTATCCACCCTGTACTTTCCCAAACTCCTCCCTTTTTTCTTGCTCCTCCTCCAGTTCCTCCTCCTCAATGAAGCGTAGTAGTAGTAGACCATAATGGCCAAATGCCAACACATAACATGACCATCTATCAATCATTGTTAAGACGGGTTTCTAATGGGTGTCATTTCATTGATTGACAGCGCCGAATCGACCTGATGAGACACAAGGACCGGATGGCCTACGAGATGGCCAAGGTACCTCTATACACTCAACTAACTAACTAACCAGTTAATTTATTAACGCATTTACCCTATTCGCAGTCCCACCTGAGCCCGGTCACCACCTCCGAAGCCCTCTTCTCCACGATCCTCGAACCGCCGAAACGCACTCGACCGGTCATCCCGGCAAGGTACGCCGTATCACACTGTACACCTTTCCTTCCTCCATCCACCAGATCACCTTGAATTATTTACACGACCATCAGGAGCTACGGGGTTAACCTGGCACCGCTCACCTCCCGAAGGGTTCCGTCGGGTTACGGTTACGAGTACGGCCACGAAGACGGTGACGTCATCGACTACTACTATTCTGCCAGAAGACCGAGGGTCTACATCCCTGGACCGGTCAGTGGTACTCCTATAAGGTCCTTTAGTGTCCAAAGACGCCAACTTATACCGCGATGTCCCGCGACAGAACGCAACCGTGCAGCCGTACATCACGCAGCGGCTTCTGCGGAGAGAACGTCGCAAGGGCCAACCGGACACCCTCAAGTAATTCCATGGCAACCCTATTTTCACAGTACTGTACATCAATCATTGATAATACTGGGGGAGTTGGAGGAAAAGTGTGGCCGCCATTACACCAGTCAGCGTGGAACTGGTGGAATGGCCGCTGTCGAGATCCAATCGACAGAAGGGTAGTGTCAAAACCACATATCTTAAACGATTATACAGTAAAACCTGTGTATGGTGGAAACCTTTCTAAAGTGGATGTACTATAGTATAGTACATTCTTGGTAGCACCACTTTTGGTAGTGTTACGTAGTAGGTATGCGCAATGCAGTGATTTTTGATCTGAATTGGTTTATTGTCAGACGTCTGTTCAAAGGTCCCACCCAGGCCCCAACTTGGCAATCTCCCGCAGCTTCCTCCGCCGGGGACATGGGCACCAGACGTCAAGTCCTGGTCAACTACCACACTTCCGCCCCTCACGAGGAACCGCAATCTCGCAGCGAACGACCCAGAGGCCGTCCCAAGGTGGACGTGCATGTGGATGACGCTGATGGTCCATCTGCGGAAGAGACCAGGGTGGAATTCACCGTGCCCAAACCTCGTAAACCATCCCCTAAGCAGAAGCAGAAGGAGGAGGTGGAAGAGGAGGAGCAGCAATACACTCGGCCCGCGCCACGAAGACGCATTTCACCGGAACCGCAATGGCCGGAGGAAGTCTCCCCAGAACCTCCTAGGGAACCTTCGCCCGAACCCGTCAAGGAGCCAACACCGGAACCCGTCAAAGAACCCTCACCGGAACCCGTGAAGGAGAAGGAACCTTCACCGAAGCCGGCATCGCCGCGGCCTAAAAGATCAGCTTTGAAACAGAAACCGAAGCACGCCTCCCAGGAGAAACCTCCTTCGCCGAAGCCACTTGAACCTGAACCAGTACCGGAACCGGAAAAAGCCCCACCAACACCCGAAGTTAAGCAGCCAGAACCGGAACCGGAGCCCGTAACGCAGCCCGAACCAGAACCCGTACCGGTACCTGAACCAGAACCAGTAGCAGAGCCAGAACCAGAACCGGAAGCACCCCCAGCAGAACCAGAACCGGAAGTACCCTCATCTGAACCGGAAGTACCGCCATCAGAGCCCGAGCCAGAACCAGAAGTACCCTCATCGCAGCCTTCACAACTTGTCACGGAGCAACAGGTAACAAAGGGCAACTTGTCCCACCAGTACACTGCTTCTTCCACAGTCAATATTGCATCGACTACCCCCCTAAAGTTACAGGCTTGGCCGCATATTATCTCACTTTCAATTGATTTTGATTAAATTCCCTGCCCAACTTCACATAACGCTGTAAAGTTCCATGTTTCCACCACCACAATTTCCCAGAATTGTTTACACATCTGTAATTAAAGCCTATATTAAATTAGGTATTATATATGTAATATAATCAATAAATCACTTCCACATAAAGCTAACTTAGATAAAATGGAGTGTTTTCAATATTAAAGTTCCCACTCTACGACACGCCGTAACGCGGAAACCTTAATTACCGGCATCCTGGAACAGTGTCACTGGCATCCATCAAGTGCCTTTATCTGACAATATAGCAATGTAAAGAGGAGTCAATATTGGCATTTCACCAAAATACAATAACGTACCACAATCTACAACGATATGGTTCTTTTCCCCCGGTCAATCTTGACGTCAACCGGGATTATTAAACCCAGAACTTCTCCCTTTATCGCTATCCCTCCTCCCCCTTTCACTTTTAAATTGCATCCAAATAGATAGTACTGACATCACCGATCCTAACTTGTAACATTGACAGGAGTCCGAGGAACCGGAGGCGATCCCGGAGGAACCTCCGCGAGAGGACCCGGAACCTACTGTAGAGGAACCGCTGACCCCTCAGCCGCCTCAAGAAGAGGAAAGTCACCCTGAAGCCTTTGCAACTGTCGAGCCAGTAGAAGAAGAAATAGTGGAGGCTGCGACTTTGCAGAAGGAGGAGGAGGAAAAAGCAGAGGACACCGTCAACGATGCCGATAACGACGATGACGTCTGGGCTGCGTGAGTTTCCCCATTTACATTGCTTTTTATCTCTCAAACTGTACACGAGAAAGAAAATAGAAGCTGAAGTGGCTAGATAACAAGAGCCCCTCCTCAATGTCCTTATCTGGTGGTTCTTGACTCAGGCGAAAAACCCGAACCAGCCGCATGAGTCCCGTTGCGTGGCCGGCAGACGAAGAAGACGCAGCGGTGCAGGAGATGAACTCCGCTGATGCTCAAGAGCCTACGGACACCGGGGTGCTCATCTTGGTGGACAAGGCCCCGGAGGAGGACTTCGCGTTCGAGGAGCCTCAGACCGGTTAGGGTGATCCGCGGCCCGGCGTGTTGCACCTTAGCGCGTGCTCGCTGTAACTGCGGCTTTTCTTTTCGTTTCAACCGATATTATAATACAACAGTTCCAATCTCTACTTTCTCTGTGTCTCTTGTGTCCATCTTTGTGAACATTCAAATTGCAGATACATCTTCGGCCAAAGTTGCCGTCAACTGTCAGTCTTTGGTGGTAAGTAGCCATTTGTTATCCTCGCTTACTGAACAATAAATCCTTTGGCAGAAACATTTCCCAATGTTAATTAGAGCATTAAAAATATGAAAACCATTTGATTTTCACTCTTGATAGAACTCCACGTTAAACTTTGCATGGACCCACTTGATTGGACGTGTCTTATAGAACCAATATCGTGGGTTAAGGATTAATTTCCAAATTACGGTACTAATATTAATTGTCCCACATTGCTCACTGACTGTAAAAAGTCACCTATTTGGTCACAAAATCACAATTTTGAGTACAGAGCATCGATATTATTTACAGGCCCCGATTTCATATCTGATACGTATAAATTAAGTTAGTTTACATAGATGAAAATCCCATTTACTTACAAACTTTACAGTCGTAAGCTTTCCTGTAACTCTCAGCATCACATTCTGTGCAAGGAAATCCGTCATTTCTTTTGAAATAACGAAAAATGCTGGCCAAAAATCGTCTCCTTTCAAACGCGAAAACGTTCGAACTTGCCAGCCACGACTACTCGATCACTGGCACACTGCTGCATACAGAATCCGATGATCGGGTAATAGCGTCTGGCACGTTGAACGCACGACGATTTCGACAAGTATTTCAAACATATTTACATAAATGCGATGGTAAAAAATGCAGGAATGCCTCAGATTGCAAAATTTGCGAGCATATGCCTAATAATTTATAAGTGATTTTGACGTCGGATCGGCACAAAAATGCGTGATACGGAAAATCGAATGTTTCCACTCTGCAAGATGGCCGCCGTTAGTGAATAATGCCTTATCCAGAAAAATAATGCAGTTCATACCATAAAATTGCACTCTTCGCTAATAAAAATACACAGCACTGCAACTTTAAGATACACTGTAGTATTTGTCTGTAAGGGATTCTCCACAATTCACAGAGGATTTCGCAATGTGACGTCAAAATGTCTGCTTCTCAAAATACAATCTGCCCACTTGAAAAATTTTGCAAAAAGGGAAGAGAAACAACCCTGTTTACTTGTTCAGTTACTAAAGTGATTCCCAGCCAAGCCGTAGACTAAGTAGGCGGAGCTTGCGCCTGACTGCAGCCAATGGCATCGAGTAGTAGGCCTACTTTATCGAACCTTGATCGAACGTTATCGGTATCGAAGCTCCGCCCTTGCTCCGCCTACTTTAGTCTACGGCTTGGCTGGGAATCACTTTTTTTTTTATAGTTTCGTGTTTAAGGGTCAATCACAGCAATGAGATCACAGTCATCCAACCATGGAATATATGTTACAGGGAATGGGAATACAAGAACCATGAATATTCAAAAGGAAAATTGTCATTTTCATACACGTAAATGTAATTAAACCGATGGTAAAACTATGCACGTATCTTATCTAGTGGTGATTTAAAAGTCAGCTGTGATATTAAACGGTAAGAGATTATAAATAATTCACTATCAGGGTTTGCAAGTTCCAACGTTATTAAACGAATTTCAGATTACGTTCAGTTTGCTGATTACACGCAGACTACAATTTGAATCTCTCACTTTGCAAAATTTACAATTTCGCATTCGGGTAGAATTTGAAAATATAAACACAGACCATAAAAAGTTTCACTTGCAATTTAACTTTGGACACATGGCCCACAACACACTCCATCTGGTGCAAGTTTACAGCAGAATGAAAATAAACTGAAACTTTCCTTCTTGCATGTAAAAAAATCCAGATTATCGATAATGTGAATAAACTTGCTGGTACGAACACATATAGGGCTTATTATTCACGAGAACATCGGCGGCCATCTTGTAGAGTAAAAATTACAATTTTCCGTAGATGACGAATTGCACAAAAAATACACGCCACATAAGGAAATTAGGAATTTTTGTTTTCACATTCACACTGGTTGTGACGTCACGTGAATAAACCCTATACAGGTCGAACATAAAGTCTGGAACATTGCCAATATCTTTTGAACTGTGATAGATAGGGGAATGGTGATGTGCTGGTTGAATAGGATGTAGTACAGTGCTCAACATAAGTGATGGGGCGATTTCTGTGGTGTCTCATCACTTATGTTGTGCACTGTAATACAGTCCCGAACGAATAGTTCGCTCAGACTTGTTGTACGACCTTTCTTTCAAGGTCATTGGTGCTCTAACTTTTGAACTGTTCAAGACAGCACACAATTTCGAATTATAAGCGATTTCCAAAATTTTGGTCCATTTATTAACCGTAGAAACTATTTTTGAAATGAAAAATGCCATGTGCTGCAGCGAAGCGAGACCTCGTTTATTAAGAGTTGTAAATGGACTGCTTGCCATATTATATATGGAAATAAACCTGATAAATGTAGTAGCAACCTGTCCTAAGTGCCAACCCTTAGCAAACAAGATGTCACTTCATTGCAGATGACAGCAATCATCATTTCAAAAAAGTTTCTACGGTTAATAGAAAAAGGTTAAGTCCCCGGGACCTAGCAAAATCGGCCCTAAGAAGCAGGTGGTCCCTTAATACGAGTGGCCCTTAAGACAGAGTAAATTTACAATGTCCCATCGGTCCTCAGGAAGCCGCTCGCAAGCGCATCACCGAGTTCGCTCAGCTTCTGGCGGAGCACGAGAAGATAGTGAGGGAGATAAGCCGGAGCCAGCAGTCGTCGAGGTCCTCGGGACACCAGTGACAAAACCTCCTCTAGCAAATTATAAGAAACCGTCCTCTTTAATCTGTCACCGCAGACTCTCACAATTGACGGTAAAGCGTAGAGTATAACTGAAACAAAACGATGAACACATAAAAGTGATTGAACTCAATGATATTGCAGACTTAAAAAAAAAGGATTATGGCCGTCTCTGGACGATGAGTGATCAGAGGTTGTCCAGATCCATGGAGGAGACGACGGACGAGGTGTCATCGTTGCTTTCGAAACTCATGGATTGCGGTACTTTGACGCCCTCTAGCCTGATGCCGTCGATAGGATGAAGAAGAACCTGCTCAACGCGTTCCTCCTCCTCCGTCACGATGGTGGTGTACTTGTATCCCTCGAAGGCCTTCCACCTGCTCTTTCCCGACATCATCTTCGGCATCGACTCTTTGAAGCGGAACACCAACCTGCGACAAAACGTTTGAAATGGCACCTTTAATCCACAGTCTCACTGTATAATTACATGTATATATACACAAATTCACAGACAGAATAAACTAAACCGATTTTGACCGTTCTTTCAAGATGGCCGCTGAAATCTTTATAACCAGATTCCGTTTTCACGCAAAACTATAGATTTGTTATCTAGAATAGTTTTAGCAAATTTAAAAATACAAATTTATAAGAGCTTCATCTGCAATCTGGATATATCAATTGCTTCAACTAAATGATTATTGAGAACCACAAATTCCCTGAAATTCATACGTTAGCTTGAATTCCCCGACTTTCCAGGTCTGTACGAACCCGCATCCGTATCAGATTATCCACCAAAATATTTCGAAAAGTAGTTCCCAATAAGTAATTCATAATTAAATCAGATATAAGGAAATTAATCTCACTTCAGTAGATGCTTCCTCGCTAGATTTTGCGTAAATTCCGTATTTAACCGCAAAGATCCGTTCTCGCGATGTCCTTCCATCATCAGGTTTATACCGTAACGTATTATGTTCACCTGCAATTAAACCGCGCAACGTCAACAACCTTCGATGAACTCGCTCCTCCTCAACTTCTCCGTAAATCCCAACTTACCGCGCAAAGATCATCGTGATCGAACACGGTGTCAAACTCCACCTCCATGTCGTGCTCCGGGTACAAGGACCTGCCGCGGTCGTCGCAGCCGAGGCCGCAGATGGCACCGGTGTACCTCTTGTGGGCCCTGTCGCACCTCAACTCGGCCATGGGGGCGAAAAGGAGGCAGACCGAAGACAGAAGACCGTGGACGTTGGGAAGCAAAGTGGTGTTCCTGGCCGTGAGCGCGGTGCCGGTCGGGTTGGTGCTCACTTGGGCAGCTACCAGAAGCCGCTCGTGAGTGTCGTGAGGTTCCGGGTCCAGGGCCACCGAATTGATGCTGTCGGGATCCACTCGGACGGAGCCGACCATCATCCTCTTCTGGAGACTGAAGAACACCATCTCCAAGGGGCTGGTGGGTCCTTGCAGCTGCATCAACTGCGAAAGTACGTTAAGCTTTTTACGACAACCTTCGTAACCAAACGGTGTTAAGTTCATCGAGACAAACCTTCCTGGACTTGTCGGACGACGGGTTGCCCGAGTTCCAAGAGAGGGTGTGCGGCAAGAGCCTCGCGTCATCGTACGACGAATGGGCCATCGAATGCGGATCGGACGCGTCCACTCTCATCCTAATCTCGTGGTTTTGCTGCACCATTCCCCCAGATTAGTTCCAAACTATTCAATTTCACTTGTTCACTTTATTTCTTCCAACCGACCTTGGAGACGAGAGGTTCGTCGAAGTGCACGGCGTACCTCAACTGGATCAGCTCGTCGTTGATGCTGACCTCGACGCCGTCACGCTGGACGAACAACTCCAATCTAACCGTGTCGTACATCACCGAATACACCTTTAAACGGACAGCAAACGTGTATATTGAGTGGTCATCCATCGTTCATTGTACTATATCCAGGTCCTATAATCACCCTTCCGGTCAGTTTCCTGTCCTTGGTGACCGTCAGGAAGTGAACTCTGGCTTCTTCGGAATATGGGTTATCGGAACCACCGGGTTTAATAATATTCGCCAATTTGCACTCGATGGCCAACATGGGGGTGGTGAGCAGCTTGGGAAAAGTTTCCTCGTCGATGTCCCGCAAACTTCCCTTACGTAACTTCGATCTGTTGCCAAAGTCCACGAAGAACACCTGAATGGTGAGGTAGAAGTTAGCATCTGTCCAAAATTGCTATGTACCGAAGTAAGAGACTCGCCTCGACGAACTGAGAGTCAACCGCTTCAACCCGAGCACGGTAATAGCAGACGGTGTCTTCCATCTCCGCTGTGTACGGAGCCAGAAGGATCTTGCCTGGTGTGATGGCACCTTGGCACTGGACATAGTAAAAGTAAATAGCAAAATATATACTTTACATCGAAGAACACACCGACAGTTGCATGTTAACGCGTAACCAGTTCAATGTTTTCCAGGTTTTCCAGAGTGCTTATGCCAAATTTCCAGAAAATATTATGTACAATATGCTAGTTAAACTACCTTTATCACAACTATTTTAACAATTTCTAATTCAGTTCAATTTAAAAAACATTCAAATTTTTTACGGTAGAAAATTTGAGCTTTTGGACCATTGATCGCACCGTTAATGTTTTTAAAAACCTGCCTACGGTGGAAAACCAGTCTACGGTGAACAGCTTTAAAGTACCTTGAGATTCCACCATTTACGTATTTATATAAATTTCCTGTGTTTTTCTATCATATCATAGAGCACTAACGTAGGTGAATCAATAATGATACAGTGTAATCAATGATTAATTTGTGTTATGAGGTGCTTTTATCAATATTGCATTTACATAAATGATACAAATGGAAGATACAAACCGGTCTTGATGATGCAGCAACACACGCTTGTACACTGGCTTGAAGGCTTCGGAGTGTCATGTCCGATTCGCTGTTCTTGTACTGAGCCCAAAAATGACCGCAGTCGACCATCTGGATTAAAACCAAAAGACAAAAATTAGTACCATCAGGAACTTGTTCTTCACATCACCACCAAATAATACTTCTTACATTTGTGAGGAACAAATCGACCACGGTGCAACCCAATCCGGGAAGCGGAACTTGCGGCAAAGTATTGATCTTCATGGAACTCATCCTGAAACGTTTCAAAAATTAAAAGGTTAACTGTCGTTAATAAACACGAAACCACAATTGTTATTCAGCAACATTTAGAAGTGAGCTGACATGGAATTACTAATAGAAAATTTAAATCCAGTTCAGTGGATACACAGTTCATTCACAGTTTCACCACTTTCATGCCAAGTTTGATTGTACCTTACAAAACCACACCAGTTCACCTTTAAAGACAAGTTCAGACTGTTGATATTAACCTATTTGAACGAAGTCTCTTGACACCCTTTTCATCTTCCTTCTGTTTAGTGTAATACTCCAGTTCATCGACGCGGCGTTGGGCTTCCTCGCGAGGAAGTTGGTAACAACTCAATGGCTGCCTCGACCATCTAAGTAAATGATTAAATCGGCGTGATTTTGGCCGTTTACAATGCACACAATGTCCTTACCTCATTTTGACGGCTTGGTACACCTCGGGTATAACATGGATATCGGATATTTTCTTATCGGACGTCGCTTGCGCGGAGTGTCCGAATTCAACTATGGCCCTAGCGAGGAACGAAACCAACATGAATGTAGAGCTCCTTCAGGAGTTTAAAAGACACCACAGTATTATTACCTGGTCTCTTCGAAATGGAGATTAATATTGGTGAGCTCGCTGCACTGCCGGAACATGTTCTCAACCTCTTCGGCGTACAGCATACCTTGGTTCGCGGGGAACCCGCTGATCTGGAAATCCAACGGAAAACGTTGCATTAAATACAACTACTCAGTTCTCTTCCAACAAGACACTTACCACGACTGAACGCAGAGGATCTTTGCCACTCAAAGCGCGTACGATCGTATCTTCATCCAGTTTGCCTTGAGTGAAATAATTGGGGTAGAAAGCTCCACAGATCACCAACTGAAACAGAATACTCACACTATTTTATCTTGTTAATAATATAACACTTTCATGTACTGTCTGTAAACTGAAAGAAGACGCAGGTGAGTCACACTTTTTCACCAGTTACAGCAGGACTACACCCACTTGGCTGTTCGAGAGGGGCATCCTGAGAAGGGGGTTGGCGCATACTTCCAAATGGGCGTGGTTCTGCCGTGGACGGTGGAAAATTAGACTCGTCCGCATCTTTCAGTTTACAGACTGCAACTATGAAGACTCGTATAATGGTTCATTTCGAAAATAAACTAAAAACTACACTTTTATCTCAATTGTGGCTATAATAATAATCACAGATACGTATATTTTACGCAGTACAAACCCGTAAAACCAGCCAATCCTCGACTCTATTTCTGTCCTTCTTCCTATCAGAATGTATATCGGACCTGGAGAGACGGTCCTTCAACTCCCTGACCAACCGTTCCACGTCCCGCAGTCTCTTGTGCTGGATGAAGTTGCTCGAACACCAAGCTTCTTCGCTCAACCCTCCCGGCCGTTTGAAGTAACGGGTTCGCGTATGGGTTTGCCACACCTGGTTTCCCAAAAGTTTCCAAACCCCAATTGAGTTTCATCACTTTTACGCCATCTCGCATCGGATGAAATACTCACGTTGTACGCGCTACATATGGCGATGCAGTCGCTTAAAGAATTCTCGGCCCAATTGAGTTTTGCCCTGGAAATTAAGATTCGTACGTTGTGAGAAAGATGAGTTGCGTAGAGGTCGTACAGGTAACAACTTACTTGTAAGCCCTCATCCTTTCGTTAAATGGCCGGGAGAAGAAACTCTGAAGGGAGAGTCCAGCGGCTAAACGAAAATTAAAACACCAGTTACGATTTATCACAAGATCATACAAACGTTTATGTATTTTGCTAACATTTAAGTAGCCATTTGATAGTGTGGGTTAAGTAGACACCATTTAATATAGTTGGATTTGGCTAAATATACTGTAAAATTCAAGTTATTTACAACTGGGAATATTTCAAAGCAATTATAAATTTAGGGATCGAGTTTAATATTAAGTGTATTGCAAGGTCAAAGGTGTCTTCAAACCAATACTATCCAGAGTACGTAACAAGTGAACTTACCAATGACTATGCAGTCATCGAGGCACCCGAACACGTGTCCGAGGATGATCAGTTTCCCGAGATGGACGTCGACGGGAAGGGTGGACATGATCTTTCCCATCACTGTTATATCGCCATCGTGATGCTCAAACTTCCCTTCGCATGTGGTCAGCAAGGCCAACACCTCCTTAAGGGTCAACACCGCTTTCTCGATGTCGTTCAGAGTAGGTGGGTCGAGGGCAAGTCCAAGGATGGAGCAAGGGCTTCCGAGGTTCAACATCTTCGCCTTCAGCACCAGCTGTTCACTGGGGCACCTCTGCAAAAATCACAATATGTTGACCACCTGTTAAAGTTGGCCGGATGTTTTTTGTCAACAAACCGTCATTTCAGGAGTGGGGAAATGTTCCAGGCATTCCCTGTAGAACTTCTCTGGCACCAATCTGTACACCCTTCCGGGTGCCACGCGACCGACGCGTCCTCGCCGTTGATTGCAGTTCGAGTGCGAAGCCCATTCAAGTCTCAACGAATGGTAGTTGGTGACGGTGTCCAGGAACATTGACTTGGTCAAGCAGAAGTCAACGACTGAAATGATGTGAAAGTTTTAGACTGGCAAACGGAATCGATCCGAAAGGTGATCGGAAACCAACCATAAATGATGTCGGGAACCGTGACAGAGCTTTCGCAGATGTTTGTGGACAAGATGACCTGGAAAATGGAAAGTAATACATTACAAAAGACATCGTTCAGTATCTAACTCCAAGTCAGACTAATGTTATAATATTATTGTTATCATATTTTAAAACGAGTTTAATTTTAAACACATTCAAATTGCATATTATACGTTTACATCAACTATTCCGAGTTTTCCAGGGTTTTGCCAAAATTGTTGCAAATTCCCTGAATAGTTTGTTAAAATCCAAATTCCTCTAATTTATTCAGGTATTCCAGGTTTCCCTGTGTGACATGAACCCTGTATTAAAACCTACTTTTCTAAATCCTCTGGGTGGCGGAAAAAACACTCGTTGCTGCTCCTCGGCGGTCACCGTCGAATGAAGAGGAATAATGTGCCACCTTTCCTCGTAAAAAGAAACGGAACATTACAAAAAATCAACTACCAATCCAATGAATGCACGCTTTCATACTTGTATTTGATGTTATCACGATGCAACATGGCATGAATAGTATTTATCTCCTCCAGTCCTGTGTACGAGAACAAACACTCTGTTATAACTTTGAATCGATCAGTTCCTCAAAACAAAAAGGGGACAATTATATAATGACAACACACCTGGAAGAAACACAAGGACAGCACCACGTTCCTCGGGAAGTTCCACACTGTTACGACAAAGGGCCTTCGTTAAAAATGTAACACCGGGTGTCCACAAATGATGGTAACACTTTGAGATGTTAATAACATTTTATAAAATCAAAGTAGAAAAAAACGGTTTGCTGCATTGCAATCTGCACAACTTTAAGTTTTACTACATACTATAGAACTTCAACACGGACACCATTTGCGGCGAATAACGCATCCAAACGAAAGTCAATTTCACGAAGTATTCAGCTACAAAACTTTAAAAGTTGCAGATTACAATGCAGCAAACCATTCGTTCTAAATTGATATTCTAAAAAGTTGCAATAATCTCAATGCGCATGCATCATTTGCGGACACCAAACCAAAGCAGCGGACTAGACCACATCAAAAGACCACGTACACTTGCTGGCCACCGGCTTCCAGCGTATCGAACGCAGTGATCAACCTCACGGCCAAATTGTACATTTCCGTCGAGATGCCAGGGCTGTCCGACACAACCTCTGGAAGCTGACGAAACAGAAATACCATTTAAAATATAAAACTTGTAGACGGTAGTGTTCTTCTAGCGGAGTTTTAATCTTACGGTCATCTGCAGCTGACCCAGACCGTCGAGGTAGAACTCGCTGATGGGGTGCCCTTGCGCGGTGATGGGGAACACGGGGGCCTCTTCCAATCGTCCGCACACCGGCATAGCCATGTAAGTCGCGAAGGTTTCCGACTCGGCCGTCGCTGACATCAAAACAACCTACGTACAGAGTTACAAATCACAAGATCCGTTAATTTGTCCTTTATAAGGGAATGCTCTTATAAAGGTAGCCAATATACAGATTCAAATGGAAATGCAAGGATTTCAAGGTGGCGCGATCTAAACGTACCTTCACCGCTCTGGAATTGCTGTAGAGGAATTTCTTGACGACGAGCATCACGAAGTCGGTGTCTTGATCTCGCTCATGAACCTGAAAATGCAATCAAGGAATTCTAAATTTATGTAAATTTTCCAAAAGACGGACAAAGCAGGGGGAATCGCAAACCTCATCCAAGAAGATATGGGTGTACTCGTTCATGTCCTTGTTGGCGACGAGTTGTTGCAGAAGAACACCCGTGGTCACGTATCGCAGTCGGGTGTCGTTTGAACAAATGTTATCTAGTCCAACCTGTTTACAACAAAAATCGGTAATTATTTTTATTTCTCGTCCAAGAAAGCTTTAAATTATTGACCAAACAAGTTCAATTCACCTGATAGGCCACCATGCTACCCAACGGCCAATCTCGCTCCTTGCACACCCTAGTGGCTACGCTGATGGCCGCGATTCTCCTCGGCTGGGTCACCACGATGTTGCAGTACTTCTGCCTCTTCATGTAATGTTCCAGGATGTACTGGGGCACCTGAGTGGTTTTGCCGCATCCGGTGGGTCCATTGATGATCACCACTTGATTCGCTTCGATGATCCTTACGATCTACGCGACAAACAACATTATAGACAGAGTACCGTATCTGGCAACAACAACCTCGCAAGACGCCAATCTTCATCATTACGTTATCCTTGCAGGCGTGGATGGTCAGCTTGCTGTCCGGAGGCTTTCCGCGGTCGAACCTGAACTTGGCGTACAACTGGACGGTCTCGTCCTTCGTTAGTTCGTTTACTCCGGCCGATGTGCCCCTTGATGTCAGGTCTTCGGGGTCGTACAAGCTACCAGGACCATCTTGGTTGCTTTGACTTGGTGCAAAATCAGGGAACAGATTCCTCTGTGGGAAGAAAACTTTCTTGAAACACATTCAAATTGCGTATTATAGATTTATATTAATTTTCCTGAGTTTTCAGGTTTTTAACATAAATGTTAGCAAGAGTGTATACACGAGTGCACTCTTGATGTTAGCAAATCCCATCGGTCTTCTAGATTTTCTAGATTGATATGAACCCTGTATTGGATAAGAATACAACTAATTTGTATCTATTTCAAAGAGTTTTCCAGGTTTTGGGGGAAAAAAATGGCAAATTCATATAGTTTTCCATATTTAAATTAGATGACATGAACAAAATATTGCAACCGTCACCTTGGATGTTAATTACAGTATTGCATGCAAGATTACGTCATATATCTTGATTATATAGTATGCACGATGGGAGGTTTAATTGTATTTTGACAAACTATATTCTTGTTTTACCCTAATCGCCGCCATATTTTCTTCTTGCTTCAAAGATTCAGCGTATGCTGTGCTGTCTCCTTCCCCGTGTCGAATACTGCGTAATAGACAATCAGTATGAATATATCATTCAATAAATTAACAATACGACGGTGAAGCCACAAGTATGAAGCGATCACCTTTCAACTTCGTCATCAATGTCATCATCATCGTCGCGAGGTGGTTGTAGGCCTAAGCAGTTTGTGGCCGATGGAAGATCTATTTTCTGCATTGGAGCACCTCCAACAGAGAAAAAACTGGCCAACATGTCGTTGGTGATGGTCGTTCTGTACGCCATCTTCTATCCAATCAGTTGTCAACCACCAAATAACCCAAAACTTCCTATCTTTCGCCCTGAAAAATACGGAAAACGCGCTCGGTGACCGTCGTTCGGCTGACCTGGCTGACGTTCGACGAAAGTGACGTGAAAGTCGGGGTGGTGACGTCACGCGCGACGCTGATTGGCTATCGAGCACGCTGGAAACGCCGCCCGATGCGATTAGCTTTTTGTGACATCACAACTCCGAACGTTCGATCACGTCACACTGTCTACGAAGCCAACAGTACGGATTCGATACGGGGGATTTCTTATTGGGAGGACGCCACACTGCACGTGAATTCGCATGTGTAGCTGGTTTAGGATTCCAAAAACGACGGTGAAAATTAATTAATTTATAATTCTGCGTGGATATTTCTCATCGTGCAATCGGCGGGGTTAGATATAATACACTGTGGCGTAATTTGGCGATGCGAAATGAGTTTATTGAAAGTTTTAAACTCGTTTGCGAAGATGACGATCGCGTCGGTCATTCGTCCAAATGGTGAGCAAACGGTTCAAATTAAACAAATAAGCACGATTAAATTACAGTTATTCCGCTTACCTTACGACAGTATCAACTGCTTTCACCTCTCGCTCTATGAAATGTGTAGTTGTCAATGCGGACGCAGCGCAAAAGCCGTGGCAAAAATAGGCCTTTTCACGGCGTTGCAGGCGTTTAAATGAAAACGATTTGAAATTACAGCCGTCAGGTGGCGCAAGTGTGCACGATTTTTGCCTTGATTTTTGCGAAAGAGAAAACGCGCCACCTAGCGGAATAATAAGGGACCGGGCAAATTTTCCAGCATAGACAGTATCCACAATAGACAGGTTTCACTGTATATGCAATAAATCAATAGTAAAAGCTTGCTAAAAGCGAAAATTAATAGGAAATTTAACTCTGAATGGCAGCCGTTTTTGCAGGGGGCGTGGTTCCGGTCACGTGCCTTTTGTTCCCACTATTATACAGTTATTATTGAGGTAAAATATTAGGGGATTTTTGTTTTGGAGACAAGATATTGAGTATCGAAGTGCGTCATCCGGGTCACGTGATCGCATTTCTCTCTTTCAACTCTGTTAATGGCATCTAATGGTTTTATCCCAAATCAATCAACTTGCACAATGGCCACCTATACATTAGATGCAAACTACAAAAAAATATTAAATTGAATTTGTATTTATAACGAGATAGAGATGTCCCAACTTAGAACAGCGATCGACCACAAGAGGGCGCTGTCATCACTTATTTATTTCTACCCCATATTTTATCTGTAAATGCTAAAAATTAAATAATTCACGAACACATGTTTTGCATGTTGGTATACATTCAATGAAAAGCAATCTACTGAAACTTGCACGTTTATTTATCAATAATGGACTGCGACGAAGGCAGCGCCACCCCAGCGGCCACAAAAGGTACTAAACCCAGTGACACGCCCCCATATAAGCAATAACAACATTAAACCGACTTTTTCCTTTTCTATTGAAAACGGGCAGAGAAATTAAATGCATTGAAACTGGACAATTACTCAGAATTAATGAAAGGAAAAACGGTTATAAATAAAATGGCTGAAAAATAATCATTGTAGTTTATTATAATAATAGCTGCTTTTTGTGTTTTTCATTGGGACAGTGAACACAGGTGATAGGGATTGAAAAGCGTTTTGTATCAATGTCATATATACAGTGGAAGAATAAATAAGTAAGACAGACAGCTGCACCGTAATTAGACATGATTGGAGTCACTCACCTGGCGGCCATTATAGCAGTTTTAGGTTCATAAAGAATCCGTTGGAGCGTGTAAATCGAGGTGCGTTGCATTTCTGGTTGCAGGGGCTGTAATACCGAATTTGGCCACCAGGGCCAGCATGGCCAGTCTGCCCCAGATGCACAAGACAGGGATCCACTTCAAGAAGAGGGACAAGAGGCAGCCTCTGGACGGACACCCCTTCATGAAGGGTGTGGTGCTCAAGACGGTCATCAAGAAGCCCAAGAAACCCAACTCTGCCAACCGGAAGTGCGTGCTGGTCAGGTTGAGCAACGGCAAGGAGATGACGGCCTACGTGCCAGGGGAAGGTCACAACCTGCAGGAACACCACGTGGTCCTTGTCAGGGTGGGAAGGCTTCAGGACGTGCCAGGGGTGAAGATCAAGGTGGTGAGGGGCAAGTACGATTGTGCCCATGTCGTTAAAAAGACGGTTGTTCCTAAATGACCCAATTCATAAATTGAATCAATCAAGTGTACATTAGACTTTGTGTAACATGTTACAATTAAAATCATTTAGTGAACAGAAGTGAATATGTGTATATTTTACTTACTTTGTAATTAATTTTCTCTATACCAGATGGGGCTGTATTTATGCTGAAGGTCCCATTTTTCGAACGTCTTTTCAGCCAATGGCAGAACACTGAAAACAGTCAATTCCAATTATAAATATCTAATTCGCATAATGACGACTTCTAAAACAAAATGTTTTATTGCAGTATACGTTTCATGCATAAGACTATATGGTATATAGAAAATAATGGCTGTGCATGGGAAGCGAAAAGTGTTTCAAGAATCTCGTGTAGGCCCAAATGTTACAAATCTGGGGCAAGATGACTCGTGGGGCAAGATGAAATAAATTCCGCCAATTAAAGCGTTTTGAAATTCATTCTCAATTATACGACCTATATGTTTTTTAAACTATGAGTGGAGACACCATATGAACACGTAAAATAAAAATTCCATGTTGTTCCCCAATGTATACTGGATATATTCAAAGTTTGCAAAACGAAGCATTTGAGAAAGAGAGAAAAATGAGTACTGGTCATCTTGCCTCAGGGTTACCCTAATATGCGACCTTATATGTAATTTTCAAGGTTATTTGGATTCCATGTGCACGAAACATGTAACAGGAATAAAGTATGTTATTCAGGTCTATTCATGCATAATTTGCATGTGTTTGTCTGAACTTTGAAACAGTCAAACCACCCACCAACCCCCTTCCCCTATGTATAGGGACCCCCTGGTGTTGCAAAACCTTGTAAAATTCTTAGGACTTATTCTTCCAAGAAACTTCTCATTTTAGTCCTCCTTGGTTGTTATGATTAGGGGAGACCGGGGATGGATGCACCACTGGGTATTATGCACCAGTCGATCTAGCGTTAAAACCACGTTTCTAAA